>JADLZL010007425.1:0-74429 GCA_015844335.1 Chrysopogon serrulatus
AGATCAGTTAAAGTTTACTAATATATTATGTTGATTACTCTTTTTTGATTTAATTTTAAGATTTTACATGATATAACAAGTGTTAGAATTTAGGAGAGTTTAGGTTGTGAAAAAAAGTAACAGCGTCTCATATTTTGAATACCCGAGCTAAAATTTCTGGGTCCGCCTCTGATAACAAATAGCGGTATCTTTTTTCAAGAAGCTATAAAGCTATAGCGCAGCTATAGCGGAGCTATGATAGATAGCGTTTTATATAAAAAACCATAAAAAAATACAAGTATTTGAGTAAAAAAATAAGTCAATCATAAAATCTGATGAACACACATATGTTTTTATGGTACTAGCCTACTAGGGATGTAGAAAATATTACTTGATGTGATATTGGAGCATGGTTCATGAAACTCAAGAGTTTAATTTGCCAAAATACAAACTTTAAAACAAATTATAAGCAAACAATAACTAGATTGTCAATATTATAGATGAAATTAAAATAGCGGTGCTATTTTAAAGCTATAGCTAAGTAATTTAGTGGTGCTATAGCGCAATATAGCGGTCATAATTGGCATAGCGGTAAAAATAATAATAGCTTAGCGGTATCTCTTTTCAAAAGCTATAGCGGTGCTATAGCGCCGCTATAGCCCGCTATTTAAAACTATGCCGAGCAGTCAACTTCGATGCGTCGCCCTCTGTCTGCTCATGGCGATCAATGGCGTCCGTCTCCGCCCGCCGTCGTCGTCGTGGCACAGACGCCAAGCGTAGCCGGAGCCGTGGATCAGCTGCGGCCTTCGGCTATGACGATAGCCCACTTGGCAACGTCCTGGCTGCTTGCAAGTTGCCACTGTCGGCTAGCTGGTGCATGCGTCCGGACTCCGGAGACAACCGTGCTCCGAGGTGGCAGCAGTCAGCGCCAGCTAGGGAGGCAGTAGTAGTTGTACCACCTGATTCTACTGCTGCCTACTGGAGTTGCTACACGGCATGGTAGTAGTGTATGGCATTGACCTACTCATATATCTATCTCGACTAGGCTTAGATCGTGTAAGCACGGCGTGAAGCAAAACACCTGGCATCACGGATCGGAACATGTTCAGCACAAACATATATGGTTTGCATTGTTCAAACTTAAAATTAAAACATCTGACAGCCCGGTTGTTCGGGCTTGTCTGAATCGAATCGCGAGAAAAACGAAACTGCACATTGCTACATATTCCTTCCATAGCAGACATGCATTTTGGATGAACAGAGTAGTACGTACCTCGTCGAAACATCCTACACAACGATGTGCACGTCTGGCCTCCTGCAGTTGCAGTGCCTTGGACGATGCAGCAATCAGCGTGCTCAATTTCTTGTCATGTGCTGTAGCCTGTATATATCTCCCCGTCTGGTTCCATGACTCCATGAGTGAGCAAGGTTGTCTGATGATTCCATGAGAATGCAAGAAGATGGACTCCTCCTGCGCTGCGGCTCTGGCGATGACGCCTACCTAGTACTGTACTGTACGTAGTAGGACATGAAAAGCTTCCATTCGGAATGTTGCTAGAGGTAGCCATCAGATCGTTGCAGTCGGCGCTTAAGGTTAATATAAACGTGTGGTGTGGTGGTGATTTCCTATGTCTGCATCGGTTTGTTCTGAACCTCATGTGTGCTCTAATAGTCAAGTAGCAGTAGCAGCCAGCGAAGGGCACTGTCGCCCAGCTGACAGTGGATGGCTTGCCACCAGCAGCCGCCCTCTCCTCGCTGGCTGTGTCTGGCTCAACGACAACGAGCACATCCTCAACCTCCCCTTCAGGCTTCACAACCTTTGCGCTTCTTTCTGACTGGACAGTGGATACGACCCGGTTTTCATTAAAGTCGCAACCTTAAGCACAACTAACAGGTTCATTAGAGTTAAAACAAACTGCTGACACAAGAAATGACGTGAAGAAACTATCAGTCAACAATATAATAGCCTTCAATTTGCAAATAACAAAAGCTATGTAGTATGATCTAATCTGATCGTCAGTATTTTTTTTTTTCATGCTCGTCACAGTATCGTTTTTTCCCCTCGCGAAATTCACATGCAAATTCTACTATATTATTAAACTCAAAAACTTTCTCATTTATATTGCAAGATGTACTGTACACCCCAAACCTCGGATAGGACGTTCAAGAACGTAGCCAAAGACAAGATCCATCATCACGCAGCCACTGTACACCCACAGCCACGTAGGGCCCATTACTCTACGTAGACCCGGTTTTTACCATTTTTTTGAAACGCTGGGTTTTTACCATTGGCAATTAGTGTTTCCCTCCTCAGAATACGGATTCTAAGGAATACGCCTCATGCAGTTACTTGGCGCCAGCAGCCGTCGCCCCGCCGCAGTGGTGAGTGATGACCCTAACTAAACCCATGGATTGTTGTAAAAAAAAAAAAAAAAACTAAACCCATGGCGCTCTCCGCCGCTCGCCGGCTCTCCACCACCGCGTCCGCGTCCTCCGCCGCCGCCGCTGCGGCGCCGCCGAAGCTCTCCTCGCTGTTCCGAAACCCGAAGCCTCGACCGCGGCCGGACCCGGGCGTCGAGGCGCCGCGGCGGGGCCCAGGCCCAGACCGAGGCAGCCGTGGGGGAGGAGGAGGCGGGAGCGCTGCTGCGGCGGCTCCACGAGGGGGCTACCTCCCGGGGCCCGACCTCTCGTCGGCGCCGCACGCTGTCTCGCCTGACGCCGTCAAGACCGCCGCCGAGCGGTTCGGGCACGACCACCAGCCCGTCGCCAAGTGAGCCCCACCTCCGCCCCTCTTGTTGCTCCTGCGCTTATTGTTTCAATTCAATGGATTTTAAATTCGAAATCGTTGGCAACGAGTGTATCGTTTTCCACGCATAGATTTGAAATCACTGGCACTGAATTTATCTCACGAGCTCTGTCTAGTGTTTCTCCTAGTATTCCAAGCCAAGACTTGCTGGTTATGAATCAGTGACGATGATGAGATTCAGGTTTTCAATTTTCACACTGCATTCCAGCAACCAATAGGGCTCATGTTGTCATGGAAAGTGGATTAGTTGCAAGTATTGACTTGTTGCTCAGTGTTAGCTGATGCTCCAAATCGCAAGCAATGAAAGAAACTGGACTAACCATTTAATAAAATGTACTTAAAATAACTTAAGTGAGGGACAAATTTGTTGTCTTCAGATACTCCCTACATGCTTCAAAGTAAACCCTTGCAATTTGTGTCCTGGAGCACATCCGTGTTCTTTCACAATTTGGTTAGGTCCAGACTGATGCAAGTAATTTGACAGTTAACTTGTCCTGTTCTTGTGGGTTGCGAAACCAGGGAGAACTTTTCGAAATGTGCCGTTGTTTTGGTCGGTGATGTTAAGATAGCACATTTGCCGTGTTGACTAATTCCACCGCCTTGGGAGAAGTAGCTGTGCTTTTCGTTTTACAGGCATAGCTTGTATTCATTAGCATTGAGTGTACCTCTCAGGAGTTCTTATGTTTCTTCTTGTGTGCTGGTTATGGATTGATGATGAGGATGATATGAGCCTTTTCAAATTTGTACGCCACATTTAACAATCAATGGTGTTATGATGTCATGGAATATGCTGAGTGGATTAGTTGCAATTGTCGACCTTTTGCTCTGGATGCATCTCTGTTAGCATTAGCTGATGCTTCGCATTGCAAGCAACTAGATTATGAATTTAATCTAATGTAATTAAATAGCCGATCAAAAGTGAAATTGCCCATATGTTGTTTTCGAATACTTCCTACATGCTGCAAAGTAAAGCCTTTGCAGTCTGTGTCCTGGGGACATTCAAGTTTCTTCTTCTCAGTAACTGATTGCACTTCTTAGATACGTTAAAAAATACACTTCTTAGTTCAAGCTTTAAGATATTTGTATCAATATTATATAAACCACTGCATTGAATTTGCCTTCCTCTGGATCCTGCAAATTCATGAGTCTTGGGGCCAAAACAGATGTGGTAAATGATAAGACCCTACGTTCAAGTTGAATCCTTGCATAAGTATTTAAATTCTGCAATGTTACTCTCCAAGATTCTGTAGTTATCAGGGTATGGATATGGATAGTTTTTTTTTTTTTTGTATGAACTCATTACTAGTTTCCTATTAGCTAAAGAGTGAAAAAAGAACAAGTTTCAGAGCAATTGATTGTCAGTTGTCACTACATCTGTCTGCTGTTGAACATATATATCCTGGAGAACATTTGTGTTTCATCTTCATAAAACATATGACACTTCTTTGTTTCATCCATGTGGTTTGATGTTTAATATATTTGTATCTTACAGGATAAATTGTTAAGGAAACTATTTGCAATCATCAATACTATACAAAACTGCCTCATTAAATTTTCCGTCTTTTGGATGATGCCAAGTCATGATTCTTGGGGCAAAACAGATCTTGGTAGTGGATAATGCCCCACCTTCAGTTTTAATCCTTGCATATGTATAACAAATTCTGCAATGGTACTGGTCTGGACTTTGTACTGGTCTTTTGTATGAGCTTAACAATCTTTATTAGCTAAAGTGAATGAAAGGAACTCACAGAAATATTGTTTGTCACTAAACCTGTCTTCTGTTGAACATTTGTATCCTGGAGGACACTGGACACTCGTGTTTCTTCTTCGTAGAAACTGAATATTGCACTTTTTAGTTCCATGTGGTTGCAGTTTTAATATATTTGTATCGTACAAGACAAATTGTTAAGCAAATTATTTACAATGCATCAGTGTTATATAAACTGCTTCATTGAATCTATGATCCTTTGGATACTGCCAGGTATGATTCTTGGGTCAAAACAGGTCTTGGTAAATCCGTAAATGACAAATCCCTGTCTTAGATTTGAAAACTTGCATAAGTATTGCAATTCTGCAATATGACTGGCCAGGTTTTTGTAGCTGGGTATTGATTCGTATGAACATAGTATTTTCAATAAGCTAAAGTGAAAAAGAAAGAAAGGAAGTGATTTGAAGAAAGGTTCCTGGAGAAGGAGCAGAAGACTAGAATGTGATCGATGGACTCTGTCTCTGGTCGCAGAGGAAGCAGTACTCATTCGCTCTAGGCCATGCCTTCGTCGGCGATCCACTGTCTAGTGTCGGCGTCTCAGCGCTAGCCACAGGAACACATAGCCCAGATCAACTCATACCCTGGTTGGGTGGTGGATCAAGTATGAAGTGCCTTGTAAACTGATCTCGCTGAGAACTCAACGCTCGTTGTCCACTGCCAGACTAGCTTGTCCTCCGAGACTGTGAGCACTATGTCTTTGACCGCATTCCGCACCTGTAGGTAACTAGGTACTCAACGATGGCCTGGATCGACAGTCCCCTGGTGATCTGCCTGATCCAGTTGCCATTAGGTAGTGCTGCAGCTACAGTTTGGTGATGCAGGAAACGTCGAGGGACGAGGTCGACAAGCACTGTTTCTAGGTCTGCAGCTACAGTTTGGTGATGTAGGAAACATCGAGGGATGAGGTCGACGAGTACTGTTTCTAGGTCAGCACCGTTTCTAGAGGTCTTGGATCGAGTTGCCTTTGTATCCATTTATCTGTCCAGAAGAGCGTGTTCTGCCCATTGCCGACTATGGAGAACGTCGAGGCGCGAAAAAAGGCTTGAACTTCTGGTGAGGATTTGATGGGTGGCTTGGCCCAAGCTCTATCTACATCTGTGTGTTGTAGCCAGAGCCATCGTGTCTGTAAAGCGATCCCAGTATGCCTGAGGTCGGTTACACCAGGCCCTCCTATCTCCTTTGGCCGCCACACCGTAGCCAGGCCACCATGCATTTTTTTTCCTCTGATTGATCCCCCTTTGCCTGGAATGTGTCTGCTGTTGAACATATGTAGAGGACATTTGTGTTTCATCGTCATAAAACTGATCACAGATCACACTTCTTTGTTCCATCCATGTGGTTCGAGCTTTAATATATTTGTATTTCACAGGATAAATTGTTAAAGAAACTATTTGCAATCATCAATGTTATACAAACTGCCTTATTAAAATTTCCATCTTTTGGATGATGCCAGTTCATGATTCTTGTGGCAAAAAGGATTTTGGTAAAGGATAATGCCCCACCTTCAATTTGAATCCTTGCATAAATAATAAAATTCTGCAATGGTACTGGTCTGGATTTAGTACTTAGCACGGTATGTAAATTTTTCATTTGTATGAGCTTATCAGTCTCTATTAACTAAAGTGAAAGAGAAAGGAAGTAGTGAAAGAGAAAGGAAGTTGCAGTAATTTGTTTGTAACTAAATCTGTCTGCTGTTGAACAATTGTATCCAGGAGGACATTCATGTTTCTTCTTCACAAAATATTACACTTAGTTCCATGTGGTTCAGGCTTTAATATATTTGTATTGTACAGGATGAATTATTAAGGAAATTATTTAAAATACATGTATTATATAAACAACTTCATTGAATCTATGATCCTTTGGATACTGCCAATTCTTGATTCTTGGTGCAAAAGAGATCTTGGTAAATAATGAACCCCATCGTTGATTTCAAAACTTGCATAATGATTGAAATTCTGCAGTGCGACTGGCCACATTTTTGTAGCTGGGTATGGATTCGTATGGATATAGCATTTTCAGTCAGCTAAAGTGAAAAAGGAAAGGAAGTGATTTATAGAAGATTGCCTTGTTTGGATGCTATTGAATATTTTCTATATTTCTGCTATTGAATTGAATATTTTCAATCACTAAATATGTCTGTATTGAATATTTTCTATATTGCTGGCAGATGGCTGTCAGGGAGTGATTTGAAAAAGGTTGCCTTGTTTGGATGTCCCACTGTTGAGCGAAGAACGGTTTTCGCATCAAAACGATTGAGAGCCTTCTTCAACATCCAGGAAGAGAAAGTAAGTTTACATAGTTACTTGGTTGGGTAGTTGCCTGGAGAGAAAAACAAAAGGGGTCTCTTAACATATGGCCAAGGCTAACTTTTTACTCTTGTCCCCATTTCAGATATGCAGCTCTTGTAAACTGAGAAGTTCGTGCAAGTTTGTGAACCAGGAAGTGACTAGGCATAATAAAGTGATTCTATCGGACACGATGAGAGTTATTTCTTTGTTTGTACTGGATGCTTGCCCGCAGCAACTCCAGGTTACTGATGAGATAAAAGCTAGCGTCTGCAAGCTGCTAAAGGACACCATAAATCTTAGCGGTTAATTGCTGAACATCCAGAGCAGAACCCTGCCAGTTTTATTGTCCTTCTAGTTCTAAATACAGTGCTGTCAGCATTTATTTGGAGGAAATTGCGGAGGCCTATGTTTGATGCTGATATCGCAATCGCTCCTTCTAGGTTAGAGTGGTGAACCCCAGTTATTTTTTGTTTTTTTAATGATTCTTGTTTTCTTTTGTGCAACTATATAGATACGAAGTACATAGTATGTAGAGACTTAAGATGCACATCGCTTTGTAGCTCCTTTTCTTATTCATATATAGTACTGTTATTGTTTCCTGCCTCCATTTCGTTCAAGTTTCATGAAATCAGGTTCAATCAAACAAATAAGGGGAGATATATACAGCACTTTTTAACTTCGAGCGTTTACTTATTTCATTCATGGCACTAAGCTGTCCTTTTTGGTTTGTTTTGGCAGCGCTGTTAAGCGATGAGATCTCACATCAGTCGGTTGGCATCTGGACTCTTGGATTCTGATAAGAGTGAACACTGAAGACAGCTAACGCCCAGCAATCTTGGATAAGCATCAGGTCTCCTCATGGTTGCTTGATGTTCCGACAATCTCGCTATATCTGCATTGAATTGCCTAACGATGTATAGGGAACTCTGGTTGTTGACGGCGACCTCAAGGTGGAGCAATTTGATGACATAATAGTTCATTCCCCTTAGTAGATGATGATCAGCTCGTTTTTGTCAAGTTCCTTGTCTCTGAAGCATCACATGTTTGACAACAATTATTTATCGACGATGATATTTCTTGTTTATGGTTACTTGACGACTCTTGTTTAAGGTTACTTGCTGTTGGAAGTCATCGTGCCAATTTCACTGTATGTATCCTAGGATGTGATGTGACTTGTTCTTCATTTTTTTCATCCATAGTTATTAGCGTGAAACGTATCTAGTACTAGTAGAGGAGTGAGTCTTGATGAAGGACCCCCGTTGGAACGTAAGACTGCGAGAAATCATGTAAGGAATCAGTTTAATTTTGATGTCTACTGCACGGCGTAGAGTTAGTATCTGAAGGAAGCTTCAGCAATCAGCATGAAAATGGTGTGTTCCTCCTCGTGTGTGTTTACAGTACTTTTTGTGTGTGTGTGTGTGTGTGTGTGTGTGTGTGTGTCAGGAATCAAAGTTTCCCCTGATGGAGCCTGTATTACTAGGGTTAAGGTTCAGTAGTGTTTCGCCACCGCGGTCCGCGGGCGAGGCCCCCAGGTCGTCCAGCATCAGTCTGACCTCCACGTGACGTTGTTTACCTGCAGGTACGATAAAATAACAATTTTAACTATTGGTTATGTCACGATCTGTATTGCAGCATGAAAGGAGTGTTTTGTCATCGATCTGTAAAAAAAATTAATTACACAGTTTACTAGATAATATTTATTACAAACTACAGGAGTTCTTGACGTTGTTTTACTTTGACGTTGGTTCTTTGTTTATAACACTGTCACTGCCAGTATAATGAAACTACTAGTAGTAAAAACACTTTTCCTTGCCCGGCCGGCAGGCCATGGGCGTCTGGGAGTGAGGCACTAGGCGAGCCGCGAGCGATTTTTATACAGTGAGCACCGCCGTCGGCGTGCTCCAGCAGCTCCAATTGGCATGGTTGGAGGATCGCCCCCAGCCACGCGTGTCGTATCATCGTACGTGTGTCATGGTAGCAACTGGTCAATATACTAGTGTTACTACGTACTACAGTCAGTCGTACACTAGGAAAGGGAACACCGGGAAAGTTTGACTCCCTTTTCCCAGGCTAATGCAATGCACCGTCGCTTTCTAGGTTTTTTTTTTCTCTCTCTCCGCTCGTGGATGCTTTCCACACCACACTCAGTAGTATGTATGCATGCTTGGCGTGGGTCTGGCTCGTTCAACATGAAGAAAGAGTCTACTCGTACTCCACTTCCGGGCTGGGACTGGGAGTGGTGGGAACGGAGCATTTGGGAGGAGTAGTAGCAGCTGGAGCCTAGAGGAGCGGATCGAGCAGCTCGGTTTCATATGCCCAGCCGATGGATGAAGGCGACGTCCTGGTCCAAGAGGGTATCACTGACTGAATGAACTCTAGCGGAGTACCGGGTACGCGGACTCCACTCCGTCTCCATGGCCCGTAACATGCAGCATTCGTCTCCCGTCCCGTCGGCCCGTTTGGGGAAATCCAGAATCCGATTCCGCCGGAGAAGGGAGATCCATTCCCGGAGCAGCAGCTGGAGCTGGCTGTGCTGCTCTGGGTCCGGGCGCTTGGCTCCTGTGCTACGGTGGCACGCGGTGGGCTGTGGCTGGAGCAAGCCCTGCCCGTGCCGTCAGTGCGCTGCGCTGTGTGGACTGCTGTCGGGAGAGAGCGATGGAGTATCTCGCTGGCCGCTGCCTGCACTGCACTCACCTGCGCCTGGACCCACCTGGCGGGACGGACGGGGGAGGCCAGTGACATGACCGGCGTGCGTGACACAGATACTACGGCGTCATATGATTCCACGACAATAGCCGGCCCCGCCCGCCGCAGTGGGCACTGGCAGAGGAGAGGATGAGGCCGACGTGGGGCCCCCGGGTTTCCGTGATCACGTGGTGCCAGGCAGCACGTTGGCAGCAGTGCTGTGCTTCTCTGCTCTCTGCTGCCGCCGTGGCGTCTGCCTCTCCTCCGTGCGCAACCGGAACCGATGGGACGGGGACGGGGACGGGCCCCCGCCGCTCACGTGCTGCTGCGACTGCGAGCCCTCGCAGTGACCCACACAGTGCCAAGGGCCAATACCCCTCCCAGTCCCCCCGGCCCCGGCTCCGCACGCTCGTAACCGCGTTTGTCCCCTCCTGGCGTGGCGTCACCCACACCCACCCCTGACCCCACCACCCTAGCTAGCTACTGTACCGTACTGTAGCGAGATTGGATTGGAGTGGTGGGTGGGTCCCGCCCACGCTAAGCGCCGCGCTGTTCCGATACAGGGCACAGTGCGCGTAAGTGCCTCGTACTACTATACTACGGACCCCACAACCCGACCCCACCAGTCAGTCCCCCACTGCAGCGCTACACCGGGCGCACCAAAAGATCACTAGTACTAGCACTGTTTGTCTCAACGTGTGTGAATCTTTGCTTGTGCGTCCAGTCTAGCCCGATACAGCACTACTAGTACGTACTCCTACAGTAAAAAAACAGCGAGTTCATTTTATGGTTAGGTTAATGCTACTACTTACCCACCCTGACTTATCAGCGGTTCGAATAATATTTTTCTCCCACAGCAAATCAGCTGGCTTGTCTTATTAACCGACTTATATGATCAGCCGAACATCCCGACTACAGTAATATACTACAATAACTTAAAACTGTTGGCCTCCTTTAGAAAAAAACAAGAATGCACCCTTTTCTAGAACGGGCAGAATACTACAGGGACAGTAGTACCGAATTTCCTCCTCTTATTTTTAAAATAATACTTACTGTACATCACAGAAGAAAAACTCAACACTGACACTCGACGGATGCACTTTTGGCAAAGCAAGGCACACGTAACACGTTCGTGCTGGGTGACAGAGTCAAGAGATGAGAGATTTTCAGATTGTGTTTTCGATCTACTCGGATTATTATAAACACCACCACGACTGACCTTTATGACATTCGACGTCGCCCTTGGGTGCGCGCGCGTAGACGACGAAATCTCAATCGCCTCCCGCGCCGCACACGCCGTTCTAGACGGGAGACCCCGGTAGCCCCCGGTTCCCACACGTGACGACGCGCCTCCACTCGGGGCGCTGCCGTCCCTGCTCGCCGGGACCCGCACGGCCCCCCCACGTGTCGACCGCCGGAGGGGCCTCCTCGTCCTCCCTCGTCCTCGCGCTCCGTCCAGCCGTCCGTCCGGTCCGGCGCCCGGCCCGCGCGCCTGCTCTCCTGTCCAGGCGTGCGGCCGCCGCTGCCCTCCCTCCGCACGCCGAGACGGGATTATACAATTTTTTGTGGATTAAAATACATAGGACGCTAGCCGGGTGACTAATGACAGAGAGAGAGAAATTTATAGCAAACAATATTTTATGCAAAGAAAATAAAGAGAAGAAAAAATAAAGGCGTGATCCGTAAAAGCGAACGGTGGGCCCGCTCACGTGTCCCCCTTCCCGCGGTGGGCCAGCTCCGGTCGTACTACTCCCCCACCCCACGCCGCGGTCCCTCCGGCCGCCATGTGGGCCCCGCGTCCCACTGGCGCCCACGTGCAGCGCCGCTCGACGTGGACCGCGCCGCGCCGCGCCGCGCCGGGCGCGGCGGAGACACGCTTCGTGGCCTGCCCGCCCCCTGTCTGGTAGTAGCGCCGGGTTTTCCCATTCTGCCCCTTGCCAGACCCCCGGCCGCGGGACGGGCGGGGCATCGCTTGAGGCGCACGCATACTACGGAGTACCCCTCAGGCCCGCACCGCACGGGCGCACGGCACAGTGGCAGTGGCAGGCGCGGAAATACAAGCCGCTCTTCGAGGGGCATTGTCGTCTTCCACCACGGGCCGCGGGGCCTTTTCAAGGCTCACGCCACTGCTCCCCTCACCCCCACCCACCCACCCCCGTCTCCCTCGCCTCGCGCGCCGTGTTGCCTTTTCCGTGCGATCTCTTCTCGCCTCACGCTTCTCCCCTTTTTCCCTCCCTCCCTCGCTCCCTCGCTCTCTGCCTCCTCCGCAGCGCCCAGACGAGCGCGCAAGCGGCGACCGCGGTCCGGCTTCGTCACGACCGTCCCCTCCTCCCTCCTCCGCGAGCCGAGCTGTGAGCTTGTGCGGGCGTCCCCGCATGGCGAGTGGTGGCGGCGGGGGCCTGGGCGCGGCGGGCGCGGGCGGCCGGATGCCCACGTGGAGGGAGCGCGAGAACAACAAGCGCCGGGAGCGCCGCCGCCGCGCGATCGCCGCCAAGATCTTCGCGGGCCTCCGCGCGCACGGCGGCTACAAGCTGCCCAAGCACTGCGACAACAACGAGGTGCTCAAGGCGCTCTGCAACGAGGCCGGATGGGTCGTCGAGCCCGACGGCACCACCTACCGCAAGGTATGCCGCTGCTCCTTCGCCCTCCGGCTCGCGCTGGCAGATCTCGTCTCTCCCCGTCGTTCCTGAAGTCCCCAAGCCACAGCCCCCGCCGATTCGTGGCCTCCCTCTCTTGATCCCCCACTCACTCCGTCGATCTCGAAGCCTTAGCTTGCGCCGTGCGTGGGTTGGGTGGGTGCCTGCTGTACGGCGGTGGTGTGAACTGTGTGTAGCTAGCTGCCTAGCTACTACAAGCTTGCAGCTTTTTTTCCCTCCTCCATTTTTTTGGTGGGTGGGTGGGTGTTGCACTGCACGTGGACGATGGGCAAAAGGTACGGGATGCCAGTCTGGACCGCGCACGGGTGGTGTGGGGTGGGTGGAGTGATTGACTCGTTCGTGGAGAATCCGCTTCGCGTAGCTGCAAATTTTGACGGAGAAGGTGCTGCTTGGGTTAGATTTTCCGGGGATTGCAAAGGAGGCGGCTGGCATGGATTGGGCATCCAGTTCTGCTACTGCTCCGACCCTCTAGGTGTGGCTTTGCTGCTGTTCCAGCATTTCGCTGTTGCTCCTGCAGCCCTGTTTCGCGCATTGGACCAGCAGGGCGATGTGCTGAGTTTAGTTTGGGTACCGAATCTGTTGATTGGCGCATTGCTTTGCACGTAGATAATCAATTCTATGCAAGAACAAGTTGCCATTGTCTAGTTCATCAATCGCTTTAAATTTGCACTAGCTCACAAGTCATGTCGCTACTCACTGTCCTGGGGCATAATGTTGAGCATCTCTTACTTGCTTGGCACTTGTGTATTGATGCTCTTCCAGTTCCAGCTAAGAAGACTGGAAAAATATGATTTGCAGTGTCATCCTTGCAAAAGCTGTTGCACATGTAACTGAATTGTTCTAGGCACAACTCTATTACAGATAATAGTACTCCGAATCTGCCAGTCTCAACTACGTATGTTGTTCGACTTACAAGAGATTTTTGGTTTCTATATTATGCAATGGACATAGCTGATGATAACAGATTCATGGGTTATTGCTAGTAGTTCGAGGAGATTGGTTCTGTTAGTTTATTAATTGATCCATTGGTTCCAGTGATACTACAACTAATTGTGTCTTCCTTTTTCTCCCACAGGGAAGCAAGCCCATGGAACGCATGGATCCTATTGGATGCTCTGTGTCACCAAGCCCATGCTCATCATACCAAGTCAGTCCGCGCGCATCATACAATGCAAGCCCTACTTCCTCTTCATTCCCCAGTGGTGCATCTTCCCCCTTCCTTCCTCCCAACGAAATGGCCAATGGTGGTATCGACGGCAATCCAATCCTGCCATGGCTTAAGACATTCTCCAACGGTACTCCATCAAAGAAACACCCGCTTCTCCCACCACTGCTGATCCACAGTGGCTCAATCAGTGCTCCAGTAACCCCTCCTCTAAGCTCACCGTCTGCCCGAACACCTCGGATGAAGACAGACTGGGATGAAGCAACCGTCCAGCCTCCATGGCACGGTGCAAACAGCCCCACAATAGTGAACTCCACCCCGCCCAGCCCCGGGCGGTCCATTGCTCCAGACCCGGCATGGCTTGCCGGCATCCAAATCTCATCGACCAGCCCAAATTCTCCGACCTTTAGCCTCGTGTCCACTAATCCGTTCAGCGTCTTCAAAGAGTCTATTCCAGTCGGCAATTCGTCATCGAGGATGTGCACGCCAGGGCAGAGCGGCACTTGCTCTCCTGCGATCCCGGGCATGCCCCGGCATTCAGACGTTCACATGATGGACGCGGTCTCCGACGAGTTTGCGTTCGGGAGCAGCACGAACGGCGCTCAGCAGGCTCCTGGGCTGGTGAGGGCGTGGGAAGGCGAGCGGATCCATGAGGACTCTGGGTCAGACGACCTGGAGCTGACCCTGAAGCTCTAGGGCAGGTGGGCAGGCAAGCGCTGATGCTTAACATCGCTAACACGAGGAATTGCTGCTGTTGTTTTTAGTGTACCTTGTTATTGTTCTTTAGTTCCTGATGGAGTCTGATCGTGTGGCTCCCCGTCGGATAGATTCAGTTGTTGTTGTGATGATAATTGTGGTGTTATTTATGCTTTGGAGAGAGCTGTAGAGGTGAAAGACTTGATAGGTTTGGGCAAAAATTAGCTCAAAAATGTAGCCCGGAGCCGTATTCAGCTAGCTGACGGTCTCTCGGTTGGCTGTTGCATAAAGCTTCCTTGTGCTGCTGTTGTTGTGGTGGCAACTGTAAATTAATGTCAGAAAATCATTCAGAAATCTGGGAGCCTGGGGCATTTGTGTTTCTGCCACTGGCAGTGCCAGTGTGCCACGGTGGTGGCAACGATTGTCCCACGCACGCACGCGGGGTGGCAGCAGTCCGCCGTGCGCACGGTCACCACGCTCACGGTTTGACTTCCGGAGCCCAGTTGCATGGTGCCGTGCACTGCTTCTGCTTCTGCTTCTGCTTCTGCTTGCCGTGGTCAGGGGGCGACGGCGCTGGTGATGCCGCCTTGACCCCGGTGATGGCGACGGGCGGCGCCGCGTGCCGCGTGGTTGCCCAACAGGGACGCTGGGCGCTGCCGCCTGTCGGCGGGCGCCGGGGCGGTGACTCACGGGGTTCCCCAGGTCTCCCCATCTCCCGCGTCGTGCCAGACTATTCCCGCTGGCCCGTCGCTGCCTGCAGTAACTGAACCGATGGTACCAGGTCAGCCGCGCCCCCGGTGCGATCGCGGCTGTCCCCGGGGTCGGCCATCGCCCGGGCCGTCCCGACGGCTGACGCCCTCCCCGTTTCCCCGGACTTGTTCCGGCTCTCGTGCGTGCGCCCGCGGCCGGACCGACCTGGACGACGACGACGACGACGCGTTCAAGGCCACGCCAGTCCACTGTCCATCACACACGCTCGGTGGCGACTGGCCTTGTCGTGTCGTCGAGGACCAAGTGCAAGTGGTGGTGGCCTGTCGCGGGAGGGAAGGGATTCAGCTGAGCTGACAGCTACGTGCCTGTGTGTGTGCCTGCTGGTAAGCCATCGGATCACGCGCTGTTACCACACCACGGATTTGCCGTGATTGTTTGACCCGATCAAATGCACGTCGCCATAGCTAGCTATAGGTGCCCTGGTCACCAACCACTCACACATACTGGTCCGGAGACACACACACGCAGAGAGAGAGAGAGAGAGAGGGGTGAGTTGGTTGCCAAACTTGCGCGGGAATTCAGCCGGCCGGCCGTGTGCATGCGAGCCCGCTTGCTTGCTCTGCTTGGCTTGGCAAGTGAGAGCGACGTGCACGCGTGGTGGTGATGCTGGCCTAAACTCCTTTGTTTGTTATTATTATATAAAAAGATTCTGGTATACCTATCAAAAAAAAAAAGAGAGAGAAAAGATTCTGGTCCAGACTTGCGGTGCACTACGAGCATCTCAGGGAAACCCGTACCCTTTTACGTTAGTAACTCTGGCTGGCCAAAGCACAGCACGTTAGTGACTGACGAAACGCCAGAATCAGAAGGGATCTCTCACTCTGACTGAACCGACCGGCTAGGACAGTGAAACCTTCAGACTTGGAACTCTGAAAATATTTGGTCTGTGATGAGCTCAGTTAGGTGAGAAAAACGGCACCTTACGTGAATCTTGCTGCAGTAAACAATTGGTGTTTATCCCCAGTTTGTTCGTTTGGTCTGTTTTTGGGCACACGATTATGCAGACAGACACAGAGTTGGTGGTCAGTCCGAGAAGATTTCGTGCGTGTTAGCAGGGGTGCACCGCCATCATTCGATTAACTAATACAGGGCTGAAATAAAAAGGGTGGGGATGACGGCGAGGTAGGGGCGGAGGAGATCGATGTCAGGGAGAGGGAACGCCGCCGCCGGAGCCATGGAAGAAGGGCAGGCAGCAGCAGGGTATCAGAGCTCAGAAGATGGAAGCGCCGGCAGTGGCAGTGGCAGCAACAGATGCAGCGACGACATGATCTCCGTGCAGTTCATGCAGAAGGTACGGCCGGCCCCGAATTGTCCGAGTAGCAGCTAGCTGCCACGAATTCTTAACCATTGCTCTGGCTGGTGATGCTCTCGTACAGTCCAACATACATGCTGGACTGTAGCTGTAGTAGTCTTGGTTTCCATGGAAAGACAAAGATTACTTACTGCGTTGTTCAGTACCGTCCATCAGTATATTGTAATCCCTTCAGGGAGATTGCAGTATTTGGCTGAGTGAAAACTGAAAAGTGACGTGCTTCTTGATGCTCTGATCGATTGGTGCAAATTAAATGAGCACAGCTAATGGAATGAATTGATCATGGAATTATTGTTAAAGCAGATTATCGCGGAGGTGCTCGGGACCTACTTCATGATCTTCGCGGGCTGCGGCTCCGTCGTGGTGAACCTGAGCACCGACGGCACGGTGACGTTCCCGGGCATCTGCGCCGTTTGGGGCCTAGTCGTCATGGTGCTGGTCTACTCCGTCGGCCACATCTCCGGCGCGCACTTCAACCCCGCCGTCACCGTCGCCTTCGCCACGTGTGGACGCTTCCCCTGGAAGCAGGTGCCGTCGTACGCGGTGGCCCAGGTGCTGGGATCCACGCTGGCCAGCCTGACGCTGCGCGTGGTGTTCGGCGGCGCCACGGCGCACGAGCACTTCTTCGGGACGGCGCCGTCGGGGACGGACGCGCAGGCCATGGTGCTCGAGTTCGTCATCTCCTTCTACCTCATGTTCGTCGTCTCCGGCGTCGCCACCGACAACAGAGCGGTAACCAAGAAATTAATTAACCATCACCGATCTATTCCATGCATTCGTCTAAGCAGCTGAGGCATTGGCGTTCGTGCTGACGCAGATCGGTGAACTCGCTGGGCTGGCCGTCGGCGCCACCGTGCTGCTCAACGTGCTCTTCGCCGGGTACGCACGCACGCAGACGCAGCCACGAGATTGCCTCCTCCAAACTCATTCATGATCGAAATTCACAAAACTGAAGCTGAGTGTTTTTAATTTGGGCCACAGGCCCATCACAGGGGCATCGATGAACCCGGCCCGGACTTTGGGCCCAGCGATCGTGGCAGGCCGGTACAGAAGCATCTGGGTGTACATGGTTGGGCCGGTGTGCGGGACGGTGGTGGGCGCGTGGGCCTACAACCTGGTCCGCTTCACCGACAAGCCGCTGCGCGAGATCACCAAGAGCGGCTCATTCCTCAGGGCCGCGGGCCGCACCAGTTAACAGACACCTCGCTGGATATGTAAGCTGCTGCTGCTGCTGCTACTACAAGTATCCAAACCCAACTAGCTACGTACGAACTTTTGTTGTACCCTTAATATTTCAAATCCACTTTCCAAATTTCTTGTGAGCGAAAAGGTATATTACTTCATGAGTGTTTATTTGTTGGCTTAAATTGTAATATGAGGATAACTCGATCGGAGTTGGTTGGATTCTCTGTGATGAAACATCTCTTAGTTTGAAGTTTTAGATTTAGCACGAGCACTCTTCTCGACGAGTGAAATGCTATGCATTCAATGGTTGGTGCCGATGCGGTTGTGTTGAGGTACACTTGGCCAATCTTGAGACCATCCAATCTCTCGAAAGTCACGTCACCGTAATTCACAAATAAAAAATGACTGGCCAGACACCCTGAAAACCTTGTCGCTATATATTTTCAAGTGAAAAGTAACAGGCTTTCCCATGACTCGTTGTCACTTTTAGGGTCATTTGTGACAGACACTAAGTGCAAAGCTAATAATATAGCCTTCACTTGGGACTATAGATATACACATAGGTGTATTGTATATATCTATGTTTATAACAATATATCCGTGTATTAAAAAAAATATTTTATAATTTGAATGAAAGGAGTTAATTATTTAGCCAGCCACTTGTCAGCTGGCACAGAAACGAATCCATGTCCACGTATTATTAGAGCTAGCAAGCAGAAGAATCTATGGGTCCACGCTAGCGAGAGCACTTTGTGACAGCGACTGCCATTATTCTTTGCACCTTCAGTTTAATTAATTTATTAGCGCGCATACTCTTAGACGCTGATTGACAAGCTCTAGGTCCGAAAAAAGAAACTTGGTCGTTCTACTGTAGAGATTCTTATATTGTAGTGAAAGGGAAAGCAGATTGAGTTTGCTTAGTTGAGTATGGTTGTGCCATTACTGATTATACACATACATCTTTGGGTTAGTTAGAACTCTTCCAAATAGGCCATATTGTATATGTTTAATTTACAACAGGCGCCTACTGATAAACTGTGACGACATTTATTTCATAATTTATTATATTATCGGTGATCACAAGTTAATTACGCACACGCACGCGAGTACACGCATGCAGTATCTGCATGCAAGAGAGTGCAGAATTGCAGATCCATGAAATACAGCAGGCTCACCACGAGAGATTCGTAGTCTTGCCACGTCCCTTGTACCAGAAATACAGCAGGCTAGACATATTGTATACACACACACGTACGAGATTCGTAGTCTCGCCACGTCCTTGTCGCTTCCATGCATTGCATATAAACTCATATACGCCATATGTATACGTATTTATATACGTATCATCATCGTGCTGATAAACTTAGTACGTATATATGTCGTCGTCATCATCATAGCCCTGTAATCGTTTACTGGCCGCCGCGCGCGGCCATGCATTCTGCAGCTATATATAGCAGCTAGGGCGGCGCCGGTGTCCTTGCTGGCTGCCGGAGGACGTGGCGGCGGCCGCCAGTGCCACCCTCGGGCTGGCAGGTGAAGAAGGCGGCGGCGACGGGGGCGCCCAGGCCGTGGTCGACGGCGAAGTTGCGGGTGCAGAAGTTGTGGCGGAGAAGCGGCGGCTGGTCGACGGAGCCGCGCGCCATCTGCTGGAAGAGCACGAACACCACGCGGTGGATCCCCGCCGGCGGCCGGGGGCTCTCGTAGCATATCACCTCGCGACCTGCATGCATGCAGCCAAATATTGAAATTAAATTAATCACCCATGCATGCATGGATTTCTCCTTTTTTTGTTTATTTACTAATTTACATGTAATAATATAAAAAAGGTAGAGGGTATGAAATCACTAAAAAGAAAGCTACTCAATAACTCAAGCATCTTGCCACCAGTCTGATTATACTGCAAGATGGCTGTATCTGTATGCAATGATCGAAATGCATGCACAAGTACCAACTTATGCATGCATTGACCCGATGCAAAATGAAATAAGGCGACACAGTACATCACCTAGCTATATGTATGAAATAGGGGCTTAATTAGGAGCTTTCCTAGCTAGATTTAAAGCGAAGCATGCTCTTTTGAGTCTCAATTGGCTAATACCTAAATAAGCTCATATCGACAAATAATTAAGACAAAAATGTAAGAGTAACTTACAGATAGTTGAAGGAACACAAATAACAGTCGTTGAAAGCATGAAGCTAGCTAGAGATAATTGAAATGGCTTTGATTATACAATAACATGGTACATACTGAGCCCTAATTAATTTGCACAAAATCGTATTCATGTATAATGTGAAAAGGAAGCGTTTGGAAATTGTATCTTTCTTCCTCAATTGACTCATCACCGACAGGCCAGCATAGAATTCGTCCCTTTCAATTGTATTGGCACATAGAATATTGTCTCTAATTGTATGATGTAATATAGAGGCAATTTAATTATGTGAATTTGATTTAAGCTCTCTTACGTTTGCTCACTCAAAAGTGGTTTACAATCAAGATGTGATGCTGCTAACATGCACAACGCATTAATTTCTAGCTACTTCTCGTTTTCTACTCACCATATTCAATATCAGTTGTCCCAGGAATATCTGTCACCAACCTGCAAAATGAAAGGTGATCAATGGAATCCAAATAAAAATATGCATGCATGGCTTTGAAAACATAAACAACCTACAACTCCCTCCGCCCTAAAAAAATAGCTGCACATCTCATTTAATTTTCAACGAGTTGACTTAAAATGTTGATAATATTTTCGTAAATCTAGTTAAACTAAAAAAAATAGTTGACTCATTTTCTTAAGATGTGTAGTTATTTTGGAATGGAGGAAGTATTATAGGATTAATTACATATACATGTGGTACCAATGCAAATACTCCCTCAACGTCGGATTGCTCGGGTTGGGAGCGTCAGGATCCACCATAGCCTTTCGATCCGATGATCCAAAAGCCACGCGCACGGCATATAGGATATAGTATATGCGAACACATCATCACGAATATCAGTTATACCCAAGGCTGTTTTTTAATAAATAAAGCTATTATATTAGCCAAATTAAAAGAGATGCATGCATGGAGGAGCACTTTACAAGAGTGTAGAACTGCCTGAAATCGGTGCCGCCAACCTCGACGCGAGGCCTCGCTGCCACCGCCGACGGCCGGTGGTCGGAGCCGTTAATGACGCGTCGGCCGTTGTAGGAGACCCGGAGCGCTACCGTCGGTGAGAACTGGTCCACCACGTCGCCGATCACCCGCCCCAGCACCAGGCTATCACTTGACGTCGTCGACATCAGAGAGCTTTGTGTAAGCAGTTTGTCGTTTGGAAGCTAGCAAGCAAGCCTATGATCCAACCTTCTACCTTGTCGCGCTATATATATATGTAATAAAGCATACAATAAGCATTTTCTCATCGTCCATATGCTGGCCTGCGCCTCAGCTCTCAGGTGACTCACAATCTGTGTGTGTAGGGGTTATCTTCTACGCAGACGCTTGATGGAGACAAAAAGAATATTTCTGAAAAGCCAATAATCAAGCCATTGCATATGCTTTTGTACAAAAGGCTAGATGCATGCCTATATATGCACTCTAGGGTCTATTATAACAAATTTTAAATTTGCTTCGTCAAATTCCATCTAGCTAGATTTGTCCTAAAAATAAGTAGAACATGGTTTTTACCTTCGTCTAAGAATATCTAATATTTTATATGCATTTATAACATAAGATTGGTATTACTAGATTCAATTCATTATGAAAAATACCCTCAAATCCTATGAATAACAACTTTATAGATGTTATGAATCAAAGTGTCACATGTAGTATGGTGACTCAAATCCTACTTTTAATAGGTTTCAAGAGAGGTGTGATATTAAAACTTCTAGTTCTACTAGGACTTGAGTGTAGAATCCTACTAGGAGTAGGACTCCTACTTGCATATATGGGGGCGACTCCTACATGCATATATGGGGGTCTTTGAGGGGACTATATAAACAAGTAGAGGCCACAAGCATCAACCAAGTCAACATAAGAGTCTCATTCAAGGCTTATAAGGAGCATTTAGGAGCTAGCTCTTAAGAGGATTAGGCTAGTAGTTCTATTGCACTAGATTCATGTATAGGGAAAGAATCAGTGGCCCTAGAGGGTCAAATAGGATTATGAGAGTGCGACAATCACTTGTACTCTTTTGGAGATGTGCTAATAAAATTTGCAGTCAGCTTCGCCAAATTCTCTCATGTCGTGGTACAAGATGTGCTTGTCCAACAAGGATTGATTGATGCTCTTGGGCACACCAAACTGAACAAGGTAACTGATGAAGCATGGAAGACGATGGAGCGGAAGGCTGTCAGTGCAATTTGACTATGTCTCTCCAATGAGGTAAAGTACTCGGTAATTGAATTCACCAAAGAACTTATGGAAGAGCTTAGAACAGTTGTATATGGCAAAATCACTGACAAAACGGTGGGTACTGAAGCATCAACTATTCTTGTTACCTATGGACGACATTGTGATAATGTGCATGAGTCCCAGTGATGGAGGCACACTTAAGGTGAGAGTGTAAATAAATAAAAAGGAGCTGACTTGGACCATATTCTTGGAGGAGCACATTGGCTTCAAAGGATTAGAGTTAAGGTGGAGACTGTTGTATGGTGACTCAAATTCTACTTGTAATAGGACTCAAGTGAGGTGTGTTATTATGAGTTTTAGTTCTACTAGTCAGGATTTGAGTGTAGAATCCTACTAGAAGTAGGACTCTTATATGCATATATGGGGGCCTTTGAGGGGATTATAGAAACAAGGGGTACAGGCCATAAGAAACAATCAAGCCAATGCAAGGGTCTCATTCAAGGCTTATAAAGAGCAATTTGGAGCTAGCGCTTAAGAGGATTAGTAGGCTAGTAGTTCTATTGCACTAGATTCTTGTATAGGGCAAGGATCACTAGGTCTTAAAGGGTCAGTTAGGATTATGAGAGAGTGACAATCACTTGTACTCTTTTAGAGTTGTGCTAATAAAATTTGTGGTTAGCTTCGCCAAAATTCTAATATCTTGCGTGTCGTGGTTGCTTTAACATCACCATTTAGGGTTTTCTACACAATTCGACTCATCGTTATTGGTACGGTGCAAGCTTGTGTCGTACTCGCAATATCTTTTCAAAGATCCGAAGGCTTCTACACATAACGAGGGTATCATATTCTAACATCACTTTTATAGATGGTATGGAGGTCTTTATAGACTCATTTTTTTCTATTGGAGAATATATAATATCATATTATAGCTGCAACTGTTTATAGACATGTATCAGATTTATGATAATGGGCTAGGGCATGTTTGGACTGTGCATGCCCACATCGCCTATACTTATTTTCTCCTAAAATAACTGATGCTCTAGATTTGTTCTAATTTAAACCTAGTTTAAGTGTCTATAAGTTCATAAAATACTATTAATAATGTTTATGATACAGCATAAGTATTATTAGACTTGTCACAAAATATATTTTATATTTATATATATATTTGGTGTCATAAATGTTGATGTATTTTTTCTATAAATTTTATTAAAGTTAAATTAGTTTATTTTATAACAAACCTATTATAAATCATTAGTTATTTTGTAATGGAGAGCGAGGCAGAGAGAGAGAGAGCACGCATGAGAAGCAGCAAAATTCTCCCCAAAACGGCACACATCATCGCTCGTACATTTCTAAGCCACACTTAGGGCCTGTTTGGATAATGCAGTTTTTTTAGAAACTACGGTATCACAAAACTATGGTTTTATAAGCCAAAGAGACACAAAACCATGGTTTAGAAAAAAAAAAAAAAGATCATGAGTGAAGTTTTTAAAACTCCAAAAGACTATAGTTTTAATAAAACCATGATTTTAGAGACTACAAGATTTGTTGTATCCAAATACCTAGTAGCTTTTAAAAACCAAAGTATTTTATAAAACTATAGCATTTTTTCTAATACTTTAAAAATACTTTGCATCTAAATTGGGCCTTACGTAGTAGTGCCACGTAGATTTTCTCAATGGAATTGAAAGCACGACTTTTAGTTTTCCTCTCCTTGATCTGCCACTGGGTGCCCAGGATACCGGCCATGTGCATCTCGCTGAAAGCGCCTCGTCATGTGGTCATATACAATCATAGAGACGCCGGGCTAGCTAGAAAAAGTTACGCACCCAAAATTCAATATTTTCCTATGATTTTTTCTTTTGAAAAATGAGTTTGAATCTCAACTGTGTACATGCAGCGGCCATATAAGTGTGTCTTGAAATGTCTAAGGGTGTTCCAATTTGAAATATTAGGCTACAACGGATGGTAACTACCACCCCCTATGTGGTAGATACCCCGATGGACCACAGACACCAAAAAACAGAAAAGGACCCGTACAGCCTCTGACGAACCAACTTTACTTACTCCATTTAGAAACGCTGACATCGAGAATGGCATGCAAGTGGTCCATTAGCATGCACGAGAATGACATCTGCGCCAATATTCCTACCAGCCGCAACCTTACTTCTCTAAAAAATATGCATCGTACAAACTTCTCTAAAAAATATGCTGAGTGTCGGGCGGTGTCGTACAATTCACATGTTTATATACTCCCTCCGTCCAAAAAAATAATAACGTTTTGGTTATTCATGCCACAAGTTTCCCTCGATTTGCAGAAAATACGTATAATATTTATATCTTAAAATAAATTTTAAAAAAAAAAATAGATCTAAAGATCTTTCCAATAATACTAATTATGATACTAATCGACGATATTTATTATTTATAAAAATTCGGCAGTCGTTTTTCGGGAAGCGATAACGTCTTGTCAAATAAAAGTACAAAGGTGCCGGCCTTTTGACATCCCGGCTACCTTCGAATCCACTTTTGTTTTTGTGCTCTCGGAATTCATGGAGATCGATCGATACACGATGAATCTGCGGCAGGCCAGATAACAAAGGAATGGGTGTCGCAGTGTCCAGGAAAGACCACAAGGATCCCTTCCAGACGGAATGGCCTTTAATTTGCTGGCCACGCAATCTCGGCATCGGTTGTACCACAGGACGAGCCTAAAAAAGCCAAGGCCAACGTTTCTACTTCGTACGCACTCTGACTGTTAAAAAAAAACAGCTTAGTTTTATCCTATGTGTCAACACCTCCTTATTGCTGAAAGAATTACTGCCCATCATCTCGTTTTTTTTTTTTGAAAAAAGTCATTTTTAAAAACCTTTAATCAAATATATAATAAAAATACTAATATTGTATGATGCATAATAATTATCAGATGGAGTTGGAGTTGTTTCAAAAAAAAAATAATATCATATGGAGTAAGTTTATAAAACAAATTAGTTTTATTATACCAACTAAGCATCATTAGATTCATTATAAGATATAATATTTTATAGTAATCTCTGAGCCAAAATAAATCAATTCCTAAAACCACTCTAAATCATATTAACTATCTTAAGTCCGACTAATTTTGTTGGAAAATGTGACTACTTTTATGACATCAAATAGTACAATATGAAAATATATTCCATACTGTATTTAGTGACACTAATTTGGTGTCAACATTAGTGATTTTTCTATAAATTTGGCAAAACTAGAAAATAGTTCGACATAGAATGATTCTATAAGTTGATCGATTTAGTCTGGGATAGAGGGAGTATGCCTTTTTAATATTATATATAAATGTTGATATTAAACTTGGATAAATATTAATGTTGTGGAAATGCTTTGGATGCGCCGCCCCTCCCTCACTTTTCTCTAGGCTAACCCCTCGGCCGTGCTGAGTTTTACGTTATCTCTGGGCGCAGCACAGGACTGCCTCGTCGCTGGTGGAAATTAACCCTCGCCTGGGCCTTGGGGGTAGCTTCATCCCGATGGGCCTCGACGATGGGAGGCCTTGGTCGTGTCATCCATACGACTGCTCGACCTGCTGTTTGGAGGAAGACGGAGATGGTGGTTCCCTCAAGAGGAACCCTGACAGTGTCTAGAGGGCAGCTGAGGGCGAGGAGGTCTAATGACTGTAGTGCCCTTGTATGCTTGTATGAAGCCCCCAGGCTTGTCCTAGGATAATTGTAAATTCCATCCAATTGTGACCTATAAATAAATACCCAGAGGGACACAACAACAAAAGTGGAGGAATCAACGGTCATATGCCCCTGAATTAAATTTGCCTCTGGTCTGTCCGTCTGTGTATTCTCCCCCTCGCTTTTTCCTCTCGTGTGGTAGGATCGAAACATGCATGCCCTGGTTACTACTCCCACGCTCTGTCTCTGAAAGCTGCAACTTCTGGAGTTGTCTTAAGTCAAACTTTTTAAACTTTGACTAATTTTTTTTAAAAAATATTAAAATATATGTTACCAAATTAGTACCATTAGGTTTATCATACAATCTATTTTCACAAGATATTTATTTTATGTCATAGATATTGCTGCTTCTTTCTATAAAGTTGGTTAAAGTTAAAAAAGTTTGACTGGCATGGATTTTAGGAATTGTAGCTTTCAGAGATAGAGGGAGTATGTTTTGAGATGAGTATTCTAAAGGCAAAATTTATGGCATTCTACACAAGTGAAAACAGATACGTAAGCATATGGCTAGGCCAGTCCCAACATACATGCTGAAATTACAGGCCATCCAAGACCTCGTTCAGATTGAAAGTTTTTTTAATCTGAAGTACTGTAGTACTTTTATTTTATTTGGCAATTATTGTCCAATCATGGACTAACTAGGCTCAAAAGATTCGTCTCGTGATTTACACACTTCTACACAAAATTTTTTGCGAGGCACTTTAAAATAGACCTCCGAGGCGGTTGGGCCAGAAAACCGCTTCGATTAATGCCTAGCGTTAACCGAGACGGCCATTTTCAATTAACCAAGGCGGTTATAAAAACCGCCTCGCAAAATATATTAACCGAGACGGACACCTTAAAATTAACCGCCTTGGTTAATGAAGATTAACCGAGGCGGTTGTTATAACACAATCGCCTTGGTAAATACATTAATCGAGACGGTTACGTTATAAGGCCCGTCTCAATAAATATAGGCTCAAACATCCCATCTAGAGCCCGATAACAAGCCACTAATATATATACCGGAGCACCTAAACCCTAACTTGCACTCACTGCCTCCCTCAGCTGTCACACACCCTCCCTCTCTTCTCTCTCAGTTTCTCTCCCTACCTCTCATCTCTCTCCCTCAGGATGGTGGAGGACGGCACCCCCGACGCGGCCCCTCCCCGCTCGCGGCTGGGCGGGGTGAGACGGCCCCGGCATGGCACCCCTCCCCACGCGGCGGCCGGCGTGGGCGAGGCGGCCTGGCACGGCGACCTCCCCCGCGCGGGCGAGGCGGCTCCCAGCGCGGCGCCTTCCGTGCGGCGGCCCGGTGTGGGCGGGCGGCCCCGGCCGCGGCGCCTCCTAACACGCCCGGCCCGCCGTGGGCACGGTGGCTCCCGGCGCGGTGCCTCCCGCGCGGCGGCCCGGTGTGGGCGAGGCGGCCCCGACGCTGCGCCCTCCCCACGCTGCGGCGGCCTAGTGCGGCACGGCGCGGCTCAGGCGCGGGCGAGGGCACCCTCCCGGCACGGCGCTTTCCCCACGCGGCAGCCGGTGCCGGCACCGCTCCTCCTCGGCGCGGAGCCTTTCTGCGCAGCAGCCTCCCTGGGCGGCTCCCTCCTACCTCTCCCATGGCTCCCCAGTACGGGCGGCGTGGATGCCGATCCGGTGGCCCTGTAGTCGATCCGACCATCGTGAAGCCGGATCCGGTGACGACGACGCCGGATCCGTGACGGTGGCGGCGACGACCCGTGGATGGGCCTAATGGGCCCGTGAATGGGCTTAGCGGGCTTATCCATAGGTTTCCTTTTTTTGTTTTTTATGTGCTAGCCACGATTAACCGTGACCTTATGTTCGAGGCGGTTGGAAAAATCGTCTCGGTAAACCAATTTGAACCACCTCGGTAAAGTTTTGTGTAGTACTGACAGCTAAACTATGTAATTAGTTATTTTTTTACTTACATTTAGTGCTCTATGTATGCGGCTAAAAGTTGATGTGATGGAGAGAGTGAAAAATCTAGAATTTAGAGGAGGAAAGAACAAGGGCCAACTGTCCAAGGTTACATTATTGGCCAGACGTGGAATCATTCACGTGGGGTAGAAAAATAGAGTGTATGCTGGTCAAATGATATATGCAGGAATGGAAAAAGGAGAGAGAGGCAAATATACCGGTTTGATAAATAATGTAGGGCATATAATGTAGGTAGAAAAATAGACTATATTCTGATCATATGATGTAGGCACGGCACTATATAGTTAGAAGAGGAAAATTTACCAACGGTCATCCAACTTGGCAGCAGTTGCCGCTTAGGTCCCTGTTTGAAAATGTGATTTTTGGGTCCTTCAACCTGACTCAAGGTGTCATTTAGGTTTCCGAACTTTCAAAGTGATCACCGTAGGTCTCTAAACTTGGCAGAGGGTGTTATCTAGGTCCTAAATACCGTAGCTAATTCGGCACGTAATTAAAAAAAAGAAAAATCTAATTTCAGTATACTGTAGCTACAATCCGTAGAATATTTCAAAAGTTATATCTTTTTTATAAGATCTCAAATAAAGATGATTTTTATACAAAAATTATAGCACTCGATAAGATCTACAACTTTCTAGTTTTGAGTTTTCTAATTTGAGGTCGTTAAGATTCTAAAAAAATTAAATAAATTTTTAGCAGAATTTTAATTGTGTACAAGTGTTTGTCATTTGTTGGCGGTCCTTAACTCCTAAATATAACCACCAACATTCTCATAAAATCAAGAAATATGAACACCAAACTTAGAAATAGAGCTTATAATTAATCAGTTCCACAAGTTTTGGTGATCAACCATCTGCAGGGGGACATGCCCAAAATCCATAGAAATATACACAAAAAAGGGCTACAAAATATACACAAAAGGCTCAAAGAATGAGTGGCCCAGTTACCAGAGTATCTGGGTCCCAAAACATAGACACAAACACCAAACATGAGCCCTAAAAGTGAAAGCCCGAACAAGTCTCGAATCCAGCCCAGGCTGTAGGAGCAGTCCTCGGTAATTTGGACGCCCAGAATGCATACAAACTCTATTTTCAGTGATCCAGGACTTTTCGGAAAGCCAACGACGAGGCCGCATCGCTCACCAAAGATGGGCCAGATTGGACCCCACCATGGTGCGGGCGCACCCTGGTGCGGGCGCACCACCAGCGGCCCCGTTCGGCCCGAGCTTTGGTCGGTAGCTTCTTACCGTCTCTCCAACGTCGGTTCACAGAAGGGTCCAGGTTCAATGTATCCAGAGGTCAGTTTGAAGCATTAAAATGCTATTTTACAAGGAGTCCCCTCCACCTCAACTATAAAAGGAGGCCTCTCCCTCTCCTCATTTCATCAACCAATCAAGCAACCACTAAGAGGGCAAGAGTGTACAAGAGCTCCACTTCAAAGGGGCCTAGGCCCTAGCTAGCCTAGCTAGTTGTAGTGTAGGGAGTGAGAGAGAGAAAATAGAGGAGGTTCGGACGTGTCTACCATCTCTTGTCTAGGATCCAGTATCCCCGGGTTGAGAAGGCGGAGTGCCGGACGTATCGGCTCCCCCCCCCCGATGTGTACCTCTACGGCCATGTACTACTTGGAGTATAAGGTCCGTGTTCGACTACGGTGGTGAGTCTCTATTTCATATTCTCTTGCATATTACATTCTTGCGGGTTCGTTGTTCGTTACTTGCCTTAGTAGCGGATATTCTAGTAGAGGACTCCTGATAAAGACGGATGTTCCTGGCCAACGCTGGAATAGTAATTGATAACGTAGACATGGTGTCTAAGTTATAGGTTGCCCTCGTTTGCCTCACACTCCACGGGTGAGGGGTAGGTGTTAGGTGGTGACAGCCCTAACATCCTTTGTATTCCCCCACGTTCGGTGGCGTAGAGCTGTTAGCCGGCATCACTTAGCAGACTAGGTGCGATCCGGTGCCCGAAGCAAGAGTGTAGTAGGTAAGATTATCTTCGTGTAGAGACCCTAAATCATAGAAGAACCTCACTACCCCTTTTCAACTCTACCCTTGTGTGGTCCTTGGACGAGCTAGTTAGAAGAAATACCTCCGTTCCTCATGGAAATACGATACCCTGAATACTTCCGGGTGAAGTGCTACGACGGTAATTCCGTGCGCTTACGGATTCTTTCGCATTGCATTAAAAAATACCAACAAGCCTTGGAAAAATCATATCTTTCCTATATGCTATCAAATAGAAATACTTTCTATATAAAAGTTGCAGCGCTCGATAAGATCTATAGTTTTCTAGTTTTGAGTTTTTTAATTTAAAGTCATTATGATGCTCAAAAATTTAAACCTATGATTCGGTTCATTCACAAAGTGGTTTTGTATTTTTAATATTTTGATCATCTTAACGACCTCAAATTAAAAAAAAACTTAAAACTAGAAAGTTATAGATCTCATCAAGCGCTACAATTTTTATATGAAAAGTATCTCTATTTGATATCATATAGGAAATATATGATTTTTCTAAGGTGACAAACGCTTGTATGCGATTAAAATTCTGCTGAAAATTTATTTAATTTTTTGAGCATTTTAACAACCTCAAATTAAAAACATAAAACTAGAAAGTTGTAGATCTTATCGAGAGCTACAATTTCTATATAAGAATCATCTTCATTCGAGATCTTATAAAAAAGATATAATTTTTGGAATATTCTACTGATTGTAGCTACAATACCATAAAATTGGATTTTTTTTTAATTTTGTGCCGAATTACGTACAGTATTTGGGATCTAGATGATACCCTATACTAAGTTTAGGGACCTGTGGTGATCACTTTAAGATTTTAGGGACCTAAATGACACTTTTGAGCTAAGTTGATGGACCCAAAAATCATATTTTCAAAGAACGGGGACCTAAGCGACACCTGCTACCAAGTTAAATGACCGCTGATGAATTTTACTCTAGTTAGAATTACATGATTGCATCCCACTGCCGAATCACAAACATATTGAGGTGACATATTGTCGTCATCTTAAAAGGGCATCGTTCTCAGGTTTGAGCATGGCTAAAGGCGAACAAAGGACAGAATCCTGCGCTGAATGAATGTACTGAGCATATAAAGGGAACCAGGGAGACAAAGAAATGAAGGATAATACTGTACTGCACTAGCTGCTAGACAACTGAATATTTTAGTTTTCTTATTAGTGATATTATTATCAATAATGTGGCAGTAATAATCAATAATTTGTCATCGCAACATTTGCTGTTTCAGGAAGAATTCTTTTTTTTGGGAGATGAGCTTGGTGAAGACAAGGTTTTGGTATCAAATTAACATGGTCAGCCGATCTGCTGTCCATTGCCGTTGCAAAAAGACGCTGTTTGCATATATGTATGCGCCATGGGCTTCACGTTAGGATGTGGCTGCAAAACAATAAATGCTTAACTCGAAGTGTTGCGGATCATTCGCAGCGTTTCTTGAATCTTTAGATATGTCTAGATTAAATGAAACAAAAGCGTAGGGATATTACATGGAAAAAAGAGTATGTTCGGTGAGCTCGGATAAGAGGAAAAGCGTAGAATCACATTCCTTCGGAAAGGCTTTTCTCTCGCATTGCTTGGAAAGAACTTTCCAGAGGGAAGGCTTAGGAAGCTGTACTCCTGGACCAATGAAAATGAGCTCTATAAGCCAAGGAAAAATTTTCCCACGGCCCTTCGCTTTGCTGCGTGTGAAAACCACTTTGCTACTAATCATACTGGTGCCGCAATAGCTGTCTCGATCGCTGCTCTTTGACACCAGCTACTAGCTAACAAGCTTGAGCTGCTGCTGGAGTCACTTGTAATAACCTGCCGCTAAGCTTGGCTACTGCTGCAGCTCCTCAAATCTTCAAGATCACGTTGTGAAGGGGTACATGCTCGCTTAGCCATCTCCATTATGCAGAAAGACCGAACGAGATGCGAGCGACGAAAAGAGATGTGGAAGCGATTGCAAGTGGAAAGGCTGTGGTGTCCTGCATTGGATGGGAAGGATAATGATTGAGAAAATTAAGAAAAAAAGGCGTCATTTTTCCCTTTTACCTTCTCAACACACTTAGAAAATCTAGCCTACAGGTCTGTTGAAATTTAAAAGGAATTATTAATTAGTGCTAGGTAAACAAAATCGATTTGAATCTTACCCTTAGTGTACAAAGAGTTTTTTCCTATAGTGTGCTTTAATTTACCATTCCCATAAAGAGTTTTGCAACTTAAAGCCAATCCTATTAACTAGTCCAAAGCTAATTTAGGAAGATAGAGGCCACACAAGCAAAGTACTCATGGAAGCAATAAACACTGTAAGTAAAAAGAGAGCAATATGGATAAAGTGGACAAAATCTATGAGACGCAATGATATATCTCGTGTTAACGATTGCCAAAATGCAACCCTAGTCTATCTTGGAGCTCCATCGAGGTATGCTCACAATAATCACTAATATTCTCTTCCGATCATGACATTGGATTCGGCATACAAGGCCCCATCTGCTCGTGCGTGAGTCACACAGTCTCACCACTACCACCCGACTTTTCTAGTCACCTTGTGTAACGTCCCGCCTCCTCAAGGCCGGGTCCACTTACATCTGACATCTTTTTCTAGGACATAGACTGTCCCCACAAACCAACATGAGTCTTTTCTGCGCACTTTATCCTCACTCGTGCACACCCGGAAAGAACTTTCCGGTCGGTCACCCATCCCTAAATTTTTTTAGACCAACCATGCTTAACTTTAGAGTTTTTTGAAGATGGGCTTCTAGAAAATAAGTTACAACTTGTTGATATGAGTATCCTATTAATCCTCTTAAGCCCTGTCTTTGAGATGTTACACCTTGGTCCTGCTTGGTTCACGTAGCAGTAGAGCCTAGCTCACATGGGACAAACTGAGCGCATGCAACACTGTTGTGTTTGGTTGACTGTACCTACTTGGTCTGGCTAAGAAGAGATGCTATTTGGTTGCTTGTATGATGACATATTGCATGAGATAAAAAATATCACAAATTTAAGATTATGGTTTTCTATTTTATGCAAATACACTCTTAAAAGTTCTTATTTTTATCTAATTATATCTTAATAATCATTAATTAGGACACATTAATATCACTTGATATTTACTAATCATGCACTAATAACATCATTAGTCAAGTAAACAGTATTGACGGTAGATAGTGTCAACATTCAATAGTGCAATAAACATGATAAATGATCAATACACTTACAAATAGAGAAGCCTAGGGTTTTATCTAACAAATTCCACGAGTTTTGGTGAATTATTATTTTTCAGGGATTATTCCAGAAAACCACGTAGAAGGGCCTAATTACCAAATGGATTGATGAAACTTGATGCCAACGAAACCCCGCACATTGGACTCGAGAATATTCTAGAAAACACCGAACGAAGCGGAGCGCAAGCGGCGAAAGAGGGGGGCCGGCCCCACTACTCAGCCGGCGGCGGCCCCCGAAACGAAACCCTACGCCCTTCTGAAAGCTTCCTCCACCGCCTTTGAGGGTTAATATCCACCGTACCTTAAGTCAGTTTGATCAAACGGCCATCGTGTATCCCACCAGACTATAAATACAGGGCTAGACCCTTCTCCCTGGGGGCACCACATTATTATGATGTAATATAGAGGCAATTTAATTATGTGAATTTGATTTAAGCTCTCTTACTTTTGCATACATGCTTGGGATGGTGAATGGCTTGAAGGCCCTTTTGTCTTGCGGGGGTGATTGATCCATTTGTCATGGTGAAGTGTAGAAGACGTTGAAGTGTGCTCACATTGATTTCTTTCCATCGTAGTCCTTTCTATACACTTATTCTTTTTTTTTTTATTTCAAACCATGAATAGACATTTATTCTTTCTTCCCTGCAAAAATATTAGTGGACACATACCCGAAGGATTGCAATAAATTTAAAACATGGGTTGTTGTCCATTTTTATCTACGCTAATGAAAAGATAGTTTCGGGATCACTTTTAGCATAGATTTTGTTTATCATGTTTTTTTCTTGTTTGCTACATTCTTTCATGGCTCAAGGCAAATGTAACTTTGCAGCAAAAGATAAACTTTGATGCTTACAGTTCTTCTATGAATGATGAGTTGTTCTTCTTTTGCGCAAAGCTATTGAACTTCATCACAAGTCTTGATTCATCTCTGATGTGAGTTCATCTCAGGACTTACCCAGATTGTATTTATGAGCTTTCTGCAGAGGTTAGTCCAATACATATAACCTATGTCTACACAAGCACTCTTTAATTCAATAATCAAACTAGACTCCATGTCTAATTTGACTAAGGAAGGCATTTTAACCTAAGCACCACGCTTAATTTAAAAAGCCTATAGAAGTACATCAAGTACTTCCAAACCAAAGCATACTATAGCAAACAAAGGTAGCATGCAAGCACATAGAGATTTACTCAAACAGAGATGAAAGCATGATCATGTATGGTGAGCATTTTTTTATTTTTAAGTAGAGATGCAAGTACTATACATGTGTGCAAAGAACTAATCATGCTATAGATTTGATATGAGATAGAGTAGATGCATGGATTGTTTAAAGCAAACATACAGTGGAATGTAACATAATAACTACTCAATAAGTTTAAAGTCTATGAGCAAGACTATCTCACCTTTCTTGATCATACTTACCATGACTCACAATGGAATTTACGAGTAGTGCAGCGTTACCTTTTGTCACATGTGATGAACTTTGGCTTCTTGTGACGATGATTTTTCTCCAATTTACACATGGTTAGAATAATATATATGTTTATACAAAAACCTATGAGATGGCAGGGTTCCCATTTAGATGGATCATGAATGTTCAGGCACCCTAGATTCTTTAATATCTCCGTTGTCTTGTTCTTGTGAAATGTCACCAGAAGGTTGAGCAATTGATTTCTGCTTATTCCATAACTCAACAAATACAGGGGTAATCCTATTGAAGCTAGTGGTACACTAGGTTAGTGTTGACAGTAGCTACTTTTAACCGTCAACCTTCCTTGTAAATTGCAACAATATCGTAGAATAGGAGGTTATTACTAATCATTTCCACGAGTTTTGGTGAATTATCTGTTTTCCAGGGAATTATTCAGAAAGTGCATAATTGAGGATTAAAGTGCATAAAAACCACGAAACTTAATCGCGACGGAAAATATCGCTAGAGGGATCAGGAAGGATCTAGAAGGCACCAGAATGAAGTGGAGCCTGAGCCCTTTTAGGGTGGGGCCGGCCGGCCCCACCAGCCAGGCCAACCGGCCTCCCAGGGTGGCCCCCACCTGTCAGCCTCTGCGTACCTCTCCACCGCCTTTGAGGATGCATTTTAGCTCTACGTTAAGTCGGTTTGATCCTACGATTGATGTTTATTCCACCAGGCTACCCGAAACACTCTGGGCCTACCGAACAGCCTACAAAAGACCTGTAGGCATGTCACCCTATCAACTAGTATACGGGAAGACTTGTCACCTACCTGTGGAATTAGAGCACAAAGCTCATTGGGCCATTAAGAGATGGAATATGGATTTTGAAGCTGCTGGGGATAAAAGAAAAATGCAATTATCAGAATTAGAGGAATAGAGAGAAAAAGCCTATCACAATTCAAAGCTTTATAAAGAAAGAACCAAAAGATGGCATGACAAGAGGATCAAGAAGAAGGAGTTTGCACCTGGAGACAAGGTATTACTTTTTAATTCCAGGGTCAAATTATTTGGGCTTGGGAAGCTGCGGAGTAAATGGGAAGGACCGTTTACGGTGGTTAACGCATCATCGCATGGAGCGGTAACTCTCCAATCACACGAAGGTACGTTATTCAAGGTAAATGGTCATTGCCTTAAAACCTTTCTAGAACCTACTAGACCCCCAGAGATAGTTGAGGAATTGGAGTTTATCCAATTACCTTGATTACACTTATATTTTAACCAAATCGATCCGAATCTTTAAACAACCGCCATCGGAAAGTAAATGGAGTACATAACCACCACGAGAAAAGTCACCCCGAGGGGATGACATGTGGGGCCGGCCGGCCTGGGCAATAATGCCGAGCGGCCTCCCCCTATTTCCTCTCGTTTGCTTTCAATTCTCTCCCCCCTTCTAGAGTATTCCTCGACAGAATCCCGTAGGTTTAAACCGCATCCAGTTTCGCGATCGTATGCACCCTGTAGGATAGATTCAACCCCGCTGCAAGCCTGCTGCCCATATAAATACGTACCTAGACCCCCCTCAACCTCATTCCATCTAAGCCTTCCCTCTCTCATTCAGAGAAAATCCATCTAGATCTAGTTCCAAGCTCTAGTTCCAATGGCCGGGAAGGAGATCGTCGTCTACGGAGCTGACCTCAATAAGATCCCAAAGGATGAGTCTCTGGCCATCGTCCCTTCACAGCCGAAGCTTCTCGCCATCATCCCGTCGAAGGAGCTAGCTACAGTGCAGCCATGCCGGAGCTATGAGCAAGCCTACTACGCTCAAGCTCAACGCACGCTACCTGCACCTCCTGCAAGATTGCTCCTGGAAGGACCGTCCAAGGGGAAGCAGATTGCTCTTCCCAAGGGTACTTACCTTTCTACACCCAAGCCAGGAGAAGAACTCGTTAGTGTCAAGACCAACAAGGCTGGAGAGATAGAATGCGCCAAGTATAGGACCCGTCTCATGCTTGGTGGAGTGCGTACTACTGAAGATCTAGTTCGCTACACAGACAAGAAGCCACCACCGCCAAAGAGAGCTCCACCGCCTACTGCTGCATCAAGCTCTGTGCCAAAGCATCCTAAGACCTTGGCTACACTTGAGATGAGAATTGATGCTCTCTCTTAAGTTGTTTCAAGCCTTCAGTCGTCCAATACTATGAAAGTAGCTACTATGACCACCATGGTAACCCAGATTGAAGGAAGCATCAGGGAGATCCGTGCCCTCAAGAAGGACAACGAGAAGCTTAGGAACGTGATAGACGCGCTTAAGAAAGCGTAGTTACCCTATATATCTATGTAATAAGGCACAGTCGAGTCAGTTAGGTTAAATGAGTTAGTTTTCAAAGTTATCATAGCTGGTTGTTAAAGCATTGGTTAATTATAATAAAGTGTCTTATTCTTATTAATGTTTTAGTTGCTATTATCTACTCTATCTTTCTATTTTTGGAATGTGTTTGTCTCCACATATTTTGCAGAAAAAGATTACAGGAAGAACCAGTGTGGGGGAGACACACCGGAATCACGAAAATCAATTTGCGCGAGAAAAATTCATGATTCGGAACAAAATACACCCAAGACACGCATGGCGAAGTGGGCCCCGAGGGGGCACCACAGGGTGCCGCCCGGCCTCCCTCTATGGGCCGGCCGGCCCACCACCTTTCCCTCTCCCTTCTCGCTTCGTCCACGGTCAGGTATGAGCCCAATACTATTTAATTACATATGTTTAACTGGTTGTTCTGATTCGAATTAAAAATCACATGATAAACCAATTTTAAAGAGATGAAAAGACTGTTAATTCATGACTTCTGAATAAATTCACATAATTCTTTTTCCTAGAAGTCATAATACTATTGGAAACTTATTTAGGGACCCCATGATTCTTAAGTTGTTGAGGAGTATGATATAGTGTGATAATGAGATTTCAATTCTTAATGTTCTGTCTTTAGAGAAATTTTATTTTAAAAAAGTCAAAAGAGATTAGCCACACTTCTCCTTTATAGCAAAAGCAATGTCCTACTAAAGCCATACATAGGATAGATAAACTTTCTACATACTCTACTTGTTTGCATTGAGTTCGGTCAACCTCTGTGACCCTAAAAGAGATCTGTCATATCTTTGAATCAGGTGCCACATCCACATATGCACTACTCTAATCTAGAGTAGGCACAATTGATTAGTATCTTTTATCAAGAATGTTTTGCTCTTACACTGAGAGTAAACGCCAAAAATATTCTTATAGTATAGCCACTCATAAATGCTCCAAGTTTTGTTGTTATCTCTCAATTATTAAAAGGAGGTATGAGCTATGCAAAAGAAGAGAAAAAAATAGTTGTCAAAAAGAATGGACAAGTGTCTACGAAAAAAAAGAGAGAGAAGAAGAAAAGAAATAAAGATAGCTCATACTCTTCATCTATCAAAAAGAGAGATGTGTCTCAAGAAGCAATAGTAGAATTAGGAGTACTATATTTCCACCTCTTTAAGCTTGATTCAGTTTTATGCCTTATTCCTCTCTGGATCCATTGTTTGACTTTACAACAAATGACATACAAGTATGATACAGTTATTACCTACCTAAAGATCCACATAAGCTTATAGATATAGGATACAGGCTTCAATGCTAAAAGCCTTGGTGAGGACCCAGAAATACTACATATATAGTGATTTGAGAGTGCTATTAAGGGAGAATGATATGCTATGAATTGATTTCAAAATTCTTAAAACTAATTCTCTTGTTGACAGAGCTAAAGAAAAGAATGATCTATTCCACGCTGTTCTACTTTTCAACTACTCAAAGGTTTATGGTAGACACATTAAATTCCACAGTATATGATTTACTAGGGAAGGTGTTATTGTGGATATGTTCTTAAGTTATGTCTTAGTGAGTCTCTACTCTCTATGATGAATATTCTAAAACCAACCTTTTCTCGAGGACGAGTAAAAGCCTAAGTGTTGGGGAGTTTGTTGACGGTAGATAACGTCTACTTTTAACTGTCAACCTTCCTTGTAAATTGCAACAATATCATAGAATAGGAGGTTACTACTAATCATTTTCACGAGTTTTGATGAATTATCTGTTTTTCAGAGAATTATCCAGAAAGTGCATAATTGAGGATTAAAGTGCATAAAAGCCATGAAACTTAACCGCGACGGAAAATATCGCTAGAGGGATCAGGAAGGATCTAGGCCGGCTGGCCTCCCAGGGTGGCCCCCACCTGTCAGCCTATGCGTACCTCTCCACCGCCTTTGAAGATGTATCTTGGCCCTACATTAAGTCGGTTTGATCCTACGGTTGATGTTTATTCCACCAGGCTATATAAACGGAGCCAGACCCCCCTGGAGGAGAGCCAGATCAATGAAGAGCTGAAGAGCCAGAAACCCTAGTTCCTATCTAGTAGATCTAGGCTAGCAATCAAGAAAGGCTAGTTCAATCTAGAACTAGTTCTTGTTTAGAGATTAGAGAGATAGAGTTGGAGAGTAGAGTTCGGAGGAGTCCCTACTTTGTCGGTGCTTCTTCGTTCTTTGTATTCTTCGAGATCAACCTCCCTCGCCTGGAGTTTGCATCTTGAGATTATTTGGTAGTCAACTTCTGGTTAAAGTAAGTGTTTTGTTCATATTATTCTTCTAGTTTGCAACTCTTATTGAGTACTTTGATCTAGATAGCTTCTTGATTGAAGTAGTATTCATAGTGTAGACGTGGTGTTTAGGCTATGTTTACTTGTGAATATCCCCTGATTTTTTGGATAGTGGTAGCTCGCGAAGGTGACTTATAGCTTTGTTGAATCCTCTGTAGTCTACTTCCCGTTAATAGGTTTGGCAAGCAAAAGGTGCTTGGTAGGAGAGAACTCTGATTTTTACTCTTATCTTATTAAGTTATCGCTCGTGATCATATGATATAAAACAACCACTTTCAAAGACCAGAATTAGATAATCCATATTGTTCTCCTTGTTCTCGCTATTTTCTAGCTTGATTGTGCATTGGGTTAAGTTTATAGACTTAGTCATCGTCACCTACTGTTCCTTTGGGTTTGATATTTAAAAACCGAGTTTATCTTGGTGAAGTGCTACAACGGTATTGTATCTGTGCGCTTGCAGATAATTTTATTTCTTGTGTGCATTTAATTAATACCAACAGTTAGTAGATATCAAAATCAATATCAAAATCTTTACGCCAATTGTTTTCCCGGTAACGGCGCCAAAAAAACTTGTTGACACCTTTTAATGTTATCTCTTGTAACGGCGCTAAAAATGCTTGTGGGCATAGCATCGCTACTAGAACGCCAAGTTGTCATCCCCAGCAATAACACCAAGAGGTGTGGTATTAAATCATACCACCATTTAGAATAAAGAAATAGTATCCGCAAGCGCACGGATCAAATACCATTGTAGCATTTTACCCGGGAGTATTCTAGGTATCGTTATTTATATTTTACCACTGGGAAACAATGGCTAAAGATATTGATAGTTCACCATCATGTATCTACTAACTAGTATACCAACTGGACCTAAGTAGGGGTAAATGGTAAATGATAAGAGTTATGCTCAATATCACACACAGAGGAGAATCATATAATATATGTATAGTCAACTAACTTGAGAGGATAACGGGAGAGTTCAAGGTTTCTATGTACTTCTCTATTACTCGGGTTCTATTCTAGTTGATACTAGAATGTAACTAATGCATGGGTAAGTATAGCACACACAATAGCACTTCAGAGTAGCAGTACCTTTCCAACTCTCGAATAGATGAGAAAGAAGTAGTTGGGGAAGGCTGCCAAAAGCTCTACGAAACACCAACTCTGACGTGGTGGAATACGAAGGCCACATAGAAGCTGTCACCCCTATGGGCTACCACAACTAACCGTAAGAATTAGACGCAACCTCAGGTAACCTATAGCCTAGACACCATGTCTACACTATCGATTACTACTCTAGCCACATATGATAACTAGAGCACCTAATATAGGCGGAGATCCTATGCTAAGATGCAATAACTACACTAACCATACAAATAAGGCATAGAAGTAAATAGAGAAGATAAATATACTAAAGAATAAGTCTTGCAAAGATAAGATACAGAGATATACCAGACCTCCAAGGCTCCACGACAAGATCCAGAACGAAGCCTCTCAACCCTAGCTCTCAAGTTACTAAACTATTACATTGAAGAGTCTAGCCCTAATCTCTCTGGTGTGTTGATCTCCATGAGAGTATGATCCTCAAAGGGACGCCTCTCGAATGGATCCCAATGAATAATGAATTAGGGTTTCAGGGGATGTCCTCCCCCGGGGTCTGGGGCTGCTTTTATAACCTTAGGCGATGATCGTGAGCCATCGGATCAAACCGACTTTGGTGGACGGCTGAGATTGAAACTCTAAGGCGGTGGAGCAACCTGGGCAAAGTGGGCCGCGACCGGTCCAGGGACAGACCGGCCGGTCTGGCCTGGTGGCCGTTGGCCCTCCGCTTCGGCGTGGTGTCTTCTGGCCTCTTCTAGAATCTTCCTACGTTGCCGTGGCATCCGATTTCCCGTTCTATATTCCGATAAACTCCTGGGATTGTGTCTTTTCCAGTTTATATCTGCAGAAATAGTGAAACACCAAAACTCATGGAATTCTGTCAGTGCAAACCCTATATCTACTTTGGTGATCCCAATTGCATCCTTTTCTATGGCTAGTTGACGGTTAAATTCGTACATTAACAACCGTCAACAACTCCCCCAAGCTTAACCTTTGCTAGTCCCTTAGCAAAGAAAACTTAGAAAAAGTTATTGTAAGATATATATGTTTAAGCATTGTAGCCATCTTGGAATGACTCCCTAGAAGTATACCTACAGTCAGACAGAAATTCTCCTCGAAGCTTATGCAATAACTGAGCTGACTTTCAAACTTACTCATATTGCCTTTGACTATGGGGCTTATTAGCTCTCCCTTGGGCCTTGAGTACTTGACAGAGAGAAAGGTCCCATCCAAGCATTATGTCTCAAGCTCTTCGCTCAACTATCATTTTGGAGTTTTTAAAGGGTTTTCGAATAAAACTCAGAGTTTTCCATATATGACACTCTTAAATCTCTCAATATAAGTAGTATTTGTGGATTCTCACCAAGGCAGTGAATGATGGTTGCCTTTCTTTTTATCCTATAACTAAAGCTTATGTGGAGCTTATAGGTAAGGAGAAAACTGAAAGAGCAAACTTGCAATGCATGTGTTGTAAGGTCAAACAATGGATCCATAGAGAAACAAGTCATATAGTTGAATCAAGATATATAGGTGGATGGATATATGGTGGAACCTAATTCTACTCAGCTCCTTGAATGCCTATCTCTCTCTTGGACTTTGAAAACTGGCCAGAGGTTATGGGCTATCTTTTTCTCCTTTTTTTAGGGAGTCGGGTATCTATGCACCCATTGTTTTTAGCATTTGGACACTTGTCCATTTTTCTTTTCTTCTCCCTTCTCTTTTTTTTAATTATCTTTTTGTATAGCTCATAGCAATCCTTTTGGCACTTAGGGATTTAGAGAGATAGCAATAGGAACCTAGAGCATTTATTAGGTGGCTATCCTAATAGGAATGTTTTTGGTGTTCTCTCCTAGTATAGGAGAAAAACATTTTTTGGAATGGATATAGATGGAATGGCATGTTGTTACGCCTACTCCAATGTAGAGTAGTGCATATGGAGGTGGATCTTGATTCAAGAGCATGACAAATTTCTCACCAGAGTCACAAAGGTTGACAAAACTCAATGCATGACAAGTAGCATGTATGTGAAAGTTTAACTAGCCTATCTCATCATGTTGGGCTCTAGTGGGAATATAAGCTTTGTCATATAGAAACTCGTCATGTTTTTGTATTTTTCAAAAGATAAATCTCCAGAACTCTAGTCTCACTCGGAACAAGATTAATAGCAGCTCAGACTTTCTCAATCTTATCAATCATGTACCTAGACTAAATTCAAGCATATGCAACCCACAAGTTTCAGACTCAGAGAAAACCTTCATGTCAAAACAGTTGGAACTAGAACTTGAGAAAACTTATGTCTAAACTCTAGACACTTCAAAGGTGTTGTAAAGAGAAGCTTATCATCATTTTAGATCATCTCAAGAGCTTCCTTTTTATTGACTCTATCTAGACAGATATTTTTATTTGGTTTTTCATTTTTAAAGACTCATACTCAACTCTAAAAAGCATAGACCTTCATGTGTCCACATATTTTTGGTATTTTTTATTTTTATAACTGACTCGATAATCGTGTAGGTACACTTACCTGGGTACCTAAGGGATGCCTTTCCCCAAGCTAGTTGTTGTCGTGGTTGAGTATTGAAGCTGAGCAGTCCTCTCGATGGAGCTCATGCTTGTAAGAGCTGGTATAGCCGGGAACCTCAATCTCATCCAACAAGAAGTTGCTTCCTCCACACAACTGTATGTAGAGAAGGTGTACTTCGAGTGATGTAGATGATGATTCTTGGGTGGACTGGCTCTTGGAGTCATCCTGCAGCAAATATCCCACAAAACGCCAAAACTCGTGGAACAAATTAGGATAAGCAGTTAGTGGTTAGCCGTTTCGTGGACTGGTTGTTGTGAGAGGTTTTCAAAGGTTGTTACAGTACATGCAGTGCAGCAAGATGCTCCATGATTATTTTTTTCTTTTTATTAAATAGAAAGGAAATATGCATGCTAATTTTTATTTTATTTTTAGGCCACCAGAGTGAACACTTCCTTTAGTTTGCACTATAGGGACGTCACATGGGGCTTTGGGTTTTTCTAAATGTTTTTTGTTTTCTATATAAGGATGATAAAAACTAACTATGAATTAAAAGTGCAAGAAAGTAAATAGATAACTACCATTGTTACCTTATGGCAAGGGTTCGAAGTTTAGAGTCCTCCGGACAAGACTTCTCGTCGTCGTCACTCCTATGGGGCTTCATCGGATCCCGAGGATGGGGACCCTGACGCTAGACCTCCTGGTGATAATGACTCAGTTGAGTAGGTTACTTTTTCCTTCCATACCTTTGTAGGTTGGGGATGTTCCTTAGGTGTAGTAGATTCTTCTTTGACTGCCTCCTCCTCAACGTTGCTCTTTTGAGAGCGATTCCTCCAGCGCTGGTGTCTTCTCTTGGATAGGGTGAAAGCTGCTAGTCCAGGAGAGTAATAATCTTTAAAATGACAATGTACCTTCTCACCTAGGAATTGGAAGTAGATTTGGCCCGATGCATTATAGATGATGGCGTTGGTGGTGCTGAGGAACGGCCTCTCAAGGATGATGGATGTCTCATCTTCTTCTCCCATGTCTAGTATCATGAAGTCGATCGAGACATAGTGAATATGGATTTTGACCATGATGTCCTTCGCTACTCCCTCCGGAAATCTTATTGTATTGTCCGCCAACTGCAGCTATTTTGCACCATCTGATCTAGGAGATAAGGATGCAGACGGTTGCATTTTCTTCTATCAACCTCTCTTGATCTTCACTAATTTTGGGTTGATGAGTTGATATCCATTGGAGCTGCAACTCGAGTTCCTCCTTGATTTTCTTTGTCTTCTAATGGCGGGTGGAAAGTTTGTTCTTCTTTGATGATGCACCAGCCGTCTTGATGATCAAGGAAAGAACTCCATTAGTGCTTGCATGAGAGCTTCATCTCCAATGACTTGTGGGTGTCATCCTCTGTCCATGATTGTTCACAAACTTGAGGGACACCACCGACATACTATTGACGGTGGATAACATCAATTTTTATTAGAACTTTAGACATGACAAGGCACATGAATACACACTAGTCTAGGGTTTTAACTGATAATTTCTACGAGTTTTGCATATTCTATATTTTCTAGGGACCTTTCCAGAAAAGCTTAAAAGAGGGATTACATTGCATAATTATCACAAAACTTAACCTCGACGGAAAATATCGCCAAAAGGATCAGAAAGGGTCTAGAAGACACCCGAGCAGCGGAGCCCACAGAGGGGATCAGGTGGGGCCGGGCGGCGCCCTAGGTCAACCGATGGCGCTCCTCTTCTGGAAGCTTCCTCCTACCGCCTCAGGGTTTGCATCTCCACCGTTGCCCAAGTCGGTTTGATCCAACGGCGCATGTTCATCCCACCGGGCTATAAATAAAGGGGCAGACCCCCTCCCTGAAAGCATTCTACACCCCGGTGCTTCATATTCTCTACATAATTAGGGTTAGGGTCCCTCTAGTTGATCTAGTTCTAGTTCATCTAGTTCAAGTTCATCTAGTTGTAGCAATTAGGAGAGACTAGTTCTTCTAGATCTAGTCTTGTTTAGAGATTAGAGAGATTGAGTAGAGGAGTAGAGATTCTGGAGGAGTTTCGGCCTGTCGGTGCTTCTTCGTGGCTGTATTCTTCTGGATTCAGCTCCCTCGCCCGGAGCTGCGTTCTGAGGTACTTTTGTATTCGTCATTCCGATTCAAGTAAGCAGTTGTTCTTATTTGTTCTTAAGTTCACAGCTCATATTGAGTGCTTTGATCTTAGTCATTAATTGGTTGAAGTAGTATTTTATAGTGTAGGCGTGGTGTCTAGGCTAGGTTTACTTGTGGATGTCCCCTGATTAGCCGGATAGTGGTAGCTCGCGAAGTTGACTTTATAGCTTCGTTGAATCCTCTATAGTCCACTTTCCGTTGATAGGACTGATAGGCTTATAGGTGCTTGGTAGGAGATTACTCTGTTTCTTCTCCTATTCGGGTTACTTGCCCAGTTAGAACGGTATTATACAAAGCTTACCGGTTGTCAGAACTAGAGTTCAATAGCTATTTCCTCTTTCTTGATATTATCTAGCCTAATTGTAGGGTTAAGTCTATAGACGTTGTCATCATCACAACTGTTCCCTGTGGATACGATATTTAAAACCTCCGGGTAAAATGTGACACTGGTATGATATCTGTGCGCTTGCGGATAATCTTACTTAAATCTTATTTAGTGGAGTGCAGTTAATTTATACCAACACATACCACCGTTGATGACTGATGTTTATTGATATAGGGATACACACTATGATGTAGTGGGATCCGTTATCTTGGTCTTTGCTGTCGACATTCGAGTGTCTTCGAAGATGCTGATAAGAGCCGGCATCGGTTTGGCCCATATAGGGAAAGTTGCATCCTACTTATCATTGCCTTCTTCACTTGAAGACATAGAGTAAGGGTCACTCTAGTTCTATGTCAATGATCCACATCATGTTCCTTAACCAACCACAAACTTGCTTTATGTTCCTTTGACTTGTATGCATACATGCTTGGGATGGTGAATGGCTTGAAGGCCCTTTTGTCTTGCAGGGTGATTGATCCGCTGTCATGGTGAAGTGTAAAAGATGTTGAAGTGTGCTCACATTGATTTCTTTCCATCGTAGTCCTTTCTATACACTTATTCTCCTTCTTTTTTATTTCAAACCATGAATAGACATTTATTCTTTCTTCCGTGCAAAAATGTTAGTGGACACATACCCGAAGGATTGCAATAAATTTAAAACATGGGTTGTTGTCCATTTTTATCTACGCTAATAAAAAGATAGTTTCAGGATCACTTTTAGCATAGATTTTGTTTATCATGTTTTTTTCTTGTTTGCTACATTCTTTCATGGCTCAAGGCAAATGTAACCTTGCAGGAAAAGATAAACTTTGATACTTACAGTTCTTCTATGAATGATGAGTTGTTCTTCTTTTGCGCAAAGCTATTGGACTTCATCATAAGCCTTGATTCATCTCTGATGTGAGTTCATCTCAGGACTTACCCAGATTATATTTGTGAGCTTTCTGTAGAGGTTAGTCCAATAAATATAACCTATGTCTACACAAGCACTCTTTAGTTCAATAATCAAACTAGACTCCATGTCTAATTTGACTAAGGAAGGCATTTTAACCTAAGCACCACGCTTAATTTAAAAAGCCTATAGAAGTATGTCGAGTACTTCCAAACCAAAGCATACTATAGCAAACAAAGGTAGCATGCGAGCACATAGAGATTTACTCAAACAGAGATAAAAGCATGACCATGTATGGTGAGCATTTTTTTTATTTTTAAGTAGAGATACAAGTACTATGCATGTGTGCAAAGAACTAATCATGCTATGGATTTGATATGAGATAGAGTAGATGCATGGATTGTTCAAAACAAACATATAGTGGAATGCAACATGATAACTACTCAATAAGTTTAAAGTCTATGAGCAAGACTATCTCACCTTTCTTGATCATACTTACCATGACTCACAATGGAATTTATGAGTAGTGCGATGATTTTTCTCCAATCTACACATGGTTAGAAATATATGCTTGTTGACACCTCTTAATGTTATCTTGTTCTAGTAATGTCGCCGGAAGGTTGAGCAATTGCTAAAAATGCTTGTGGGCATAGCATCGCTACTAGAACAAGCAATATCAAAAGTTGTCATCCCCAAAGAATAACACTCAAGAGGTGTGGTATTAAATCATACCACCATTTAGAATATAGAAATAGTATCATACCACCATTTAGAATATAGAAATAGCAAGTGCACAGATCAAATACCATTGTAGCATTTTACCCGGGAGTATTCTAGGTATCGTTATTTATATTTTACCACTGGGAAATAATGGTTAAAGATATTGATAGTTCACCATCATGTATCTACTAACTAGTATACCAACTAGACCTAAGTAGGGGTAAATGGTAAATGATAAGAGTTATGCTCAATATCACACACAGAGGAGAATCATATAATATATGTATAGTCAACTAACTTGAGAGGACAACGGGAGAGTTCAAGGTTTTTATGTACTTCTCTATTACTCGGGTTCTATTCTAGTTGATACTAGAATGTAACTAATACATGGGTAAGTATAGCACACACAATAGCACTTCGGAGCAGCAGTACCTTTTCAACTCTCGAATAGATGAGAAAGAAGTAGTTGAGGAAGGCTGTCAAAAGCTCTACAAAACACCAACTCGGACGTGGTGGAATACGAAGGCCACATAGAGCTGTCACCCCTATGGGCTACCATAACTAACCGTAAGAATTAGATGTAACCTCAGATAACCTATAGCCTAGACACCATGTCTACACTATCGATTACTACTCTAGCCACATATGATAACTAGAGCATCTAATACAGGCGGAGATCCTATGCTAAGATGCAATAACTACACTAACCATACAAATAAGGCATATAAGTAAATAGAGAAGACAAATATACTAAAGAATAAGTCTTGCAAAGATAAGATACAGAGATATACCAGACCTCCAAGGCTCCATGACAAGATCCAGAATGAAGTCTCTCAACCCTAGCTCTCAAGTTACTAAACTATTACATTGAAGAGTCTAGCCCTAATCTCCCTGGTGTGTTGATCTCCATGAGAGTATGATCCTCAAAGGGACGCCTCTCGAATGGATCCCAATGAATAATGAATTAGGGTTTCAGGGGATGTCCTCCCCCTGGGGTCTGGGGCTGCTTTTATAGCCTTAGGCGATGATCGTGAGCCATCGGATCAAACCGACTTTGGCGGACGGCTGAGATTGAAACCCTAAGGTGGTGGAGCAACCTGGGCAAAGTGGGCGCGAGCGGGCGGGCCGGGCCTGACCCGGCGGGTCCAGGGGGCCGACCGGCCCGGTCGGCACGGTGGCCGTTGGCCCTCCGCTTCGGCGTGGTGTCTTCTGGCCTCTTCTAGAATCTTCTTGCGTTGCCGTGGCGCCCGATTTCCCGTTCTATATTCCGATAAACTCCTAGGATTGCGTCTTTTTTAGTTTACACCTGCAGAAATAGTGAAACACCAAAACTCATGGAATTCTGTCAATGCAAACCCTATATCTACTTTGGTGATCGCAATTGCTTCCTTTTCCATGGCTAGTTGACGGTTAAATTCGTACATTAACGACCGTCAACATAGAACTATCACTTTAGATGGGATATCCATCATGATCCTTCCATCATCATTGAATATTTTATTTCTTACTACGTCTCTGCGACAAGGTATAAGTTTCTCACTATCCGGGAGAGACGGCGATTCACACACCCTTGCGAGCTAGCAAGGCTCACTCGAGTTACCGTTCACTCTATTCGAAAGATAGGATTGAACCGTTTCGCAAAACTGATGGTACTGCATTCTCACAAGTCATGCCCGTTCAGCCCGTAGCCCGTGAGTCACGCAGGGTCTTGGATCGTACCACTGGTCCACCAGTTGCTCTCCTCCCAAAGAATGCTAACGGTTCAATTCCTACCTCGAACGAGCTATTTGGTTTCACAGTCGAAACGAGTTATTCAGCTGTTATGTGAAGGTACGTTCAATCTCACACCTAGACCAGAGTACGGTACGGTGCTTAATCAACATAGATGGGAAAAATATAAGCATACAAGACTTTCATGTCCTGTAGCATCACCATCACCAATTCTCGTCCGGTCTCTAATTATCCTCATTCTCATGATTCAGGATAGCATACATATATCTCGAGGTAACAAGTATCCATCCTATGTCTTGCACGAGATAGGAAATCACCCGACTTCTACTGGTCTAAGCATGGCTAAGCATTTAAGGGACAAACGTCCTACACATACTAGTGGGATAGTATCTGGAAGTAACCGTAGATCAAGGTAATTATGCAACAGCGGTTTCAACCAATTCCTATTTACTTAATGCATATTACACTAGACTTAAGGTGTAATAAAGTATTTATAAAACAGAGAGTAGGTCATGCTCCGGGGCTTGTCTGTGTTGCGGGGAAGGTTAGCGGTTAATCTTGATATCGACATCTTCTGTGGAAGCATCTCGTTGGGATTGGATCGTCACGAATTTCCTTCGGAACTTGACCATCGTGATTCTTCTTCTCTCACGTGTACTACACGTAATAAAATGATGCATGCTTAACGACATGCTTGACATGATGCATGATGAGATGATTTACTTGGATAATAACAAAGAAAAACTATACAAGGTTCCATGTGTGCAATTCTCTTTCTCTGATGACAACACTGTACTTGCAAGTTTGTTTTTAACTTTTGTTGGGTACGTGTATATCTCTTCTCTAGAAAAAGGTATTATAAAATTGGCAAGCAAACACATTTTAGCTACCATAGGCCTATTATGATCATTATCATTAATGAATCAAGTTGTCGAGGATCAGTTGGGTTTCATGATCCAAGGTCTACAATCAATCTAAAAGTCACACCAATCATCACATGCTTAACCCTTTCCAAAAGCTATAGCAAAGAAGCATCAAGCTCATTACTCAACTAATTAGTGAAGCATTATTAGTTAAAGTTAGATATTACTTAATCAAATTCAAGATGCTTTAGTCACAACAAACTTCACTACTGAAGTCATTATTAAATTCCTTAAGCACACCATGGTTGCATGGATCAAGCAATCAACTCATATTATAAAAGCAAAATAGGACAGCAGAATAGCATCATATTCTTTTAATCATAACTGAAGATCTAGATATCCAATAAAGGAGTTATCAGACTTTTTGGAAAGCTTATAAAAGTTGTTTATAACTTTGTTATTATCATCTTAGATTGATTCAATCATTAAAAGAGTCAAACCAATCAGAGAATCAAATCTGTCCAGAAGCTGGACAGATTCCGACCCTGAATCTTATACATTTATAACCATAGCTATAGATCACCAAAATTAGTGATCCAAAATATTTTGGAAAGCTTATGAAAAACACTACAATCTCTAATTATCAACAACAGAGGATTCTCAAGCTAAACAATCCAAACAAACCAATCTTTCAGATCTGTTCAGGCTGTGGACAGAAATGGATAGGCATTTTGTACAATCTATAATTCCCAAATTTGTTGTCATAAAATTATAAAATTTTAGGACAAGATAGATATGGAAATCCTTTACAAATTTGGTATTCAAGCCATCTATAGAAAAACTCATTAGGAGCATGAAAACTTTCACTAAACATGATTTGCACAGGTTGCCATTTCAGCAAGCAAGTGTGATCTATTTTATTACTTAACCTTAAACAAGATTAGGTATGAACAACTATAAACATGGATCATGAACTACTATTAACATGGCTAATTACATCATACACTTAGCCACTTAAGCCCTGATAAATTAGGTAGTAAACACAACATATATACATGGACTTACATGTATACATGATTTAATGAAATCCTTAAGCTCCCTTTTAGTTAACAAACCTACAAGTAGATTATGGACATATTGACAAGTAAAGCAATCAGGTTGCCTAAGGACAGCAAGGGTTTTGTGTCCCTAGGTCTTCATCCAAATACTAAAATACACACAAAGTTGATAATTATTCACATAATTATTTGAACACTTATATAAGCAAAGGAAAAGATATTTCTTTGTATTAATATAGCACATGACTATTTTCTTTCTAGGTGAACTACTATTCTTAACACACCAGCAGGGTATCATGCTTTTCATGATTTTATATGAGCCCAAGATCCCATTGAATATAAACAAATACTACTTATGTTATTATAGCATTTATTAAACATAAAAGATATCCTCTTTAATTTATATGATGATTAGCAAATACATTAGGAGAGACATGCCATCATCATGAAACATCAAGAATTGAGTGTTCCATGATATTCAATTAAATTCCAAAAACTCCTTCAAGTCATTTTACAATTGTTTATTTCTAAAAAAGGAAGTTATATATTTATATGTATGCATGCTTATATGCCTTAGCAAGCAAGACATGACATAACAAATTATCTATCATCCAATTGAAGCATTTTCAAGATAAACAGTACCTCATGACATCAGAACAGCAAGGTATATAATTTAGGTGTTCAAATACATACATATATATAACCCAAAAATGTTTTTTCTCCATTTATTAATAAACATAGAATCAATGGCTTTATTAAATATTGTCATATTCACCTCAAACTTTTTGTGGAGATTGGTATTACCATAAAACAGTTGCAAAACAAGTTTCATAATTTTTGGATAATTATATTGACCTAGAAAAATCATGGAAATTGCATTTCTTAATTAAAATATGTAATTTTAATTCATACCAAAGCAATCAAACATGTCAAACTTATATTTTTCCAAAATAGAGTATTTCACAAGGAACATTCACATTTATTTCATATTTTTCTGAGCTTTAAATATTTAATAACAAAATAAACAAGAAATCAGATTTGAATGTTTTCTGAAAAAAGAAAAAGGATAAAACCTCTTCTTCTACCTTCAGCTCAGGGCAGGGGCAGCGGCCGGGAGTTGGCCGGACCTCGGGCAGAGGCGGCCAGACGGCGGCGAGTGGTGGCAGCGTAGGCCCTAACAGGCTATGAAGTGCGGCGAAAACGATGGTGTGCTTGGTTCGATTAGAAATGGCCGGTGATGGCTCGGGCGGGCGAGCGTGGTCGGTGGCCGGCAGCTTTGAGGCGGCGGTGAGCAAGGTAACACCAGAAAAGCGGGGCGGGCGGTGGCCACGCAGCCAGGGCACTCCCCGGCCAAGGGCAAACTCTGCTCTGCGCCCTCGGTTTGGGCTGGGGTGGCCTGTGGTGTCCTTGGCCGCGGCAGAGGTCGAGCTCGGCGGCCATGGCTGCTCGCCGGGCAGAAAGCGGCGGCGCGGGTGATTCCGGCCGATAGAGATGGCGCGAGTGGGTCAGGGAGAAGCGCAAGGATGGGGCGGCTCTCGTGGTAAGAGGAATTGGATGACGAAGGAGTAGAGGCCATGAATTTCCCCATCGAACCGAGATGGCCGGCGGTGAGCAGATGAGAAAGAAGAAGGCAGATGGTGGCCGGCTCTTGGTATTTATAGGGCATGGGCAGGTCGGACAGGTGGCTGGCACCTTCGTGAACTCGGCCACGCAGTTGGAGATGTGGTTGCGCGGCGCGGAGATGGCGGGAGGCCACGGCGGTGCCGGTGAATAGAGCGGCATGGAAGAGGAGGAAGAAAAAGAATTCCCTTCCCTGAGTCACTGTAGCAGACTGAAAACATCACTTTCCTCCCTCTCTATCTCTCTGTACAGTGGACCAAAATGCCAATCAATTACACCATGACAAACTACTATAGGTGTACTTCAATTTTAATTACAGGATCATAAGTTGATTCAAAATAGATTGCAAACTGCAAGCACTCAAACAACACTAAAAGCAAACTGAAAACATACATTCAGTTAAGTAGAAGGATAATTGCAATGGTTAACTAAGTTTAGCATTTAATTAAAGCATAACTAAGAATCAACAAGCTCAACCAATCACATAACTTTGCAGTACAAAACTCATAGCAACCAATGAAAGCACTCCCCAAACATTGAACTTGAGGCTGTTTTCAGGACTTAAAACCAAAAATTCTAAGTACTGGAATTAGCACTGAATTCAATCTTTGGGCTATTAATTGATGATTAACCAAACATCAAACAAGACCACCAATTCCACAGTTGTATAGTACAAACATTATACTAATTCATGAAACCAAAGCGGTACAAATTTTATCTATGAAAAATTGATTTGGTAAATTCTCCAAAATTGCATTTGCTAATTGTTTTCAGACAAAAAATTTGCAGAGGTATTTCAAAACATATTGAATTCAAATTTCATGCCACCTTTTGAGCAATATAAAATGAATTTTTGCCCTAGACCTTTAAATAAAATTTATTGCATACTTTTTTATACTACAACTTTTATTTAAGCTAAATTCTAAAAACTGAATAAAACATATACTTGGGCTTTAAGCCATTTGGTAACTTAATAAAGGCATGTATGACATGTATGCTTCATGAAGGCATAATTTTGGCAAAAAGTTGAATATAAACCCTATCTCATATTTGATTCTAAGACATTAGAAGACATTTTTAAGATTATCCAATAAACATGTATGTTGCACACATAAACCTTGCATTATTACATGCTCATAATGAAATGCATAATGATGCTTATGCTTGATGCAATGCAATGCAAAGCATGATTAACACCTAGGGTGTTACAGGTAAGTTGCATGTGCTGGACCTAGCCGAGAGGAAGACTAGGCAACCAAACATTAGGACCTTGCATCCCACCGACTTGGTTAAGGTGGATGCAGAGAACCAAATAGCCCCTTAATGCCATATCCACTAGAGTTTCTCCACACAAGGAGAGTGTCAATCTTCTCGTCGTTCCCCATGCACCGATACAATATCGCTCCATATGAAGGACATAGTATCACCGCCTCCCACCACTACAAAAATATTTTTGGTGACGGTTGAATCAGATTAACGGTGGTGGTTTTCTCAACCGCCACCAAGCAATCGTCACAGTTAATTGAGATTAACGGTGGCGGTTGGTTTAACCACCACGGTTAATCAATTAAAAAACAAAAAAGAAAAAATCCACGGACAAGCCCACCGAGCCCATCCGCGGGCCCGATGAGCCCATACACGCAGCAGCGCTCCGCTCGCTGGATCCGGCGGCTGCTCACCAGATCCGGTCGCCTCCTCGCCAGATCCTATGGCTGCTCGTCACATCCGAACGCCAGCCCGCCGGATCTGGCCGACACCGAACGGAGGAGAGAAGTGGCGCCGTTAGACGGAGGAGACACTTGCCGCGGAGGGAGATGACGATACACGCTGCCGCCGTCGAGTTATCCTGGGCCACTGTACCGCAGCCGTTGTGCGCTCTAGGGCCGCCGCTGCGCCTCGCGCCGCCGGGCATGAGCGGCCCCCACGTCTTGCCGCCCGGCGGGCGCCGGCCGTGAGCGCTGCCCGGCGCCGCCACGACCCGAAGCGGGCCTCGCTGGTGGGCCTCGCGCCGCCTCTGGATGCTAGCCTTGTGCTTGCCGCCGCTGGGGCGCCTGCCGATGCGTGCCGCCAAGGCCGGGCGAAGCGCCCACGAGGGCCGCCACCACGCCGGCCGAGCATGTCCTTGCCGGTTGCCGCCGAAGCGTGGCCTCACTGCCCCACCGGGCGTGCCCGCCCCGTGCCCGCCCGCCCTCGGCCTCTTGCTCACCACCGAGAGAAGAGAAAGGAGAGAGGAGAGGTTGAGAGAGAGATGGCGTGGTTGAAAATGAAACATAACCCTAAGTGTTGTATTATATACATGAGCGCGATAATGGGCCAAAATGGGCCTCGCTGGGTTAACTGGGCTCGGCCACGATTTACTGTGGTGGCCATTTTTAAGAGGACCGCCACGGTAAATGGCTGGAACTTTTGTGTCGGTTCCTATTGACGGTCATTAAGTACCAGATATAACCGTCAACTTTTGCATAAATTGATATAAAATGAATTGCAAAGCATAGTTATATGTTTTGGTTCTAACAAGTTCCACGAGTTTTGGTGTTCTCACTTGTTTTGCAGGTGTTTGCAGTTTTTTATCAAATAAAAGTATCTCATCTAAGGAATTATACTACACCATTGCGATGGGCTCGTCGAGATGATTGAAACGGACATATCATTTGCCATATTTGAAGCCCAGAATCAAAAGATATCAACTCCAGATCGAAACATGCGCTATTGGGCCCTAAAAGGAGCAAGATGACACACAAACGAAGCTGGGCCCAATTGGATTTGGACCCAGGCCGCTCGGCATTTGTCCCCAGGCCGCCCGGCCTCCTCTAGAGCCCGTTCACGCCCGTCTTCTGGAAGCTTCTTCCACCGCCTCTTGGGATGCATCTCCACCGTACCTTAAGTCGGTTTGATCCAACGATCGTTGTTTCTCCCACCGGGCTATAAATACAGGGCTAGAGCCCCCATCCTGAAACCCTAATTCATTTGTAATCTCTGAGAGGGGTTTCTCAAATGGATCAACCTCTCTAGGATTTAGACTTTTAGATAATAGTGAGATGGAGAGTGAGGGAAGAGTTCGGAGGAGGTGCCGACCTGTTGGTGCTCCCTCTGCGGCTTGTACTTCAGCGGATTCAAGTTCTTCATGAGTTTATCTTCGAGATTTCTCTGGTAATCATCTTTTGATCTAAGTTTACTTTGTTTATATTGTTCATCTAGTTTACGACTCTTTTGAGTGCTTTATTCCTGTACTAGTCGGAGTAGAGTATTAATCATAGTGTAGGCGTGGTGCTTAGGCTAGGGTTAATCGTGAATGTCCCCAAATCTTCGGATCGGTGGTAGATCGTAGGTGTGACAGACCTATTGAGTCCCTCGTAGTCCACCTCCCCGTTGATAGGTTTGGTAGGGACGCGGTTATCGAGTAGGGCGAGGTTTACGTACTCAATCGCTCCGAATAATGTCCTAAAGTTGAATAGTAGAAGACATAGTTTACCCAAAGTTAGAAGAAGAGAATCATAGTTATCCTCTCTATACTCCTGTTATCATCAACATAGATTGCTATTATCATCAACATAGATTGTTATTATCCAACATATTAAACCATAGCTTATTATCTATCTTAGTATAATCTTTATCTTTCAACTTTTATCTTTAGCCACCTCTAGTTGAGTTAGACCGTAGTTAATCACACATGTTTCCTTGTGGATATGATATTTAAAACCTCCAGGTAAAGTGCTATAACGGTATTATATCTGTGCGCTTGCGGATAGTTATATTTTCTTATGTGCATTTAATTAATACCAACAAGCATTTTTTGGCGCAATTCTTCGGGAAACGGTTCTTTGATTTAACTACGAACCTAGCTTAGCTTTTTATCTTTTATTTTTCTTTTATCCTTTACCCTTTTACCTTTTATCTTTCTTTCTTTCACTTTTCATCATTTCTTTCTTTCCTTTTGTTTTACCTTTTGGTTTAGCATGGGTGACATTCCTATCAATCAATATGCTAAACTCACGAGCACAAGCCTTAGACCACCTGAATCTTCGGAGCCTATCTTAGCATCTAGTTATGAGCTACGCCCGTCTTGGGTAGATTTGATTCGAAAACAATCCTTCTCGGGAGAAGGTGATGAAAACCCCTACTCACACCTACGAGAGTTTTTACTGACATGTGCATGTTTTCGTATTGATGGCATGTCTGATAAGACTTTACAATGGAAGCTATTTCCGTTCTCTTTGACTGGAAAAGCTAAACATTGGTACAACCAAACCGTAGGAAAGAGTGCAAGGAGATTGGGAAGTGCTATGCTTTAATTTTCTCTCTAAATTCTTTCCCATATCTAGAATAGCTAGCCTTCGTGGAGAGGTTCTGACTTTTAGGCAACTAGAAGGAGAATCTCTCGAAGCATCATGGGATCGCATGAATGACCTCCTTACTATTGGGCCAGACCTTTCCATTCTAGACTCAGTGCTTATTCAACATTTTTATTTGGGTCTTGGTAAGGATGGTAAGAAATCCCTTAATATATGTTCTAGAAGAGCTTTCCTTAATTTGTATGCTAGTGAAGCATGGTCTATACTTGATAAAATTAGTGGAAGGACTCCCTGTCCTAACATTCATAATCAATTTCCCGAGAAAGAGAAGGAATCATCTCCCGATGAAAAAGAGGAAGTTTTGATAGCTAACTCACATATTTTCTAATCCCAAAAATAGCTATCAGTCCCAAGCCATCCACACTTCAAAATCCTACAAGAGAAGAAGAAATTCAACCCTCAAAAATCTCTTTTATTAAGGATGATCTTTGCGATATTGGATCCAATCCCATAAGAGACCTTCTAGTGAATATAATTTAAATTCTTTTCAAAAGAAACCTCTTAGGAAGCGTCCTTATCAGGAAACATCCAAGGATGGTATCACTAGCGATGCCATAGAAGGAGAGCCAAACTATTTTGAAGACAATCTTATCTTTTCTCCTTCTATGCCTATGTTAGATATCTCATATCTCTTTGACCTCGAAGAGTCCCCTGACACTCGAGATCCACTAAGACACCTAGAGTATATGAATCATGAAGGACTCGAGAATGACCAAAAAATGCCACTAAAAACACAAGAGTGTATAGAATGGATGGATAAGGAAGAAACCTTAATAATAGAATCTAGCCCTGACCTAACCCATCCAAGTCTAGAGGAGACCTTTGACAAAACTCACCTTAGAGATACCAATTCATAGGAAGTCTTGGACAATAAAGTGTCAAATGAATATCATAGGCATGAAATAAAGAAGAAAATATCTTCGTCTATAGACACTCATGAAGAAACACCCTTGGAGCTTAGAGAAGAAGATAACATTAATGAGCATAGAAGCTACTTCATAGACATCTCTTCGAATCCATGCTCATATGAGAAATCTCTAGGATTACTTGGTCTCTCTAATATTATCACACATGAGATTTTTAACCCCCTCATTCTACTTATTTATAAAATCATTGAAAGGGTGGTTGTAGATAAATATATTTATCATAAATATAGTAGATCTCATTGTAATCTTGAGATAACATGAGTTTGCACCTTTTGCTATAATACCCTTGTGAATTAAGCATAGAATTATAATTGTCAAAATATTCCTTTGGGTATTTTATCACTAACCATTCCAGGCTTGAAGTAAAAGAATGAAGGATGATAGCACCAGGTATGTTTGACCAATCATCATGCAACATTGAATTATATCCATCTAAACTTAACTTTGCTTTGCAAAATTTAAGCTTGGGGGAATGGGCTTATTTGAAAAATCTTGAATCATGTTGCTCATATTGGTTGTCACTACCTTTTTAATTCTTGCCCAAAATATTACATAATAATCATGCTCTTTCATCTCTATCTTAATAAAATCTCTATAAGTGCTTTCATGTCACCTTTGTCTGCTATAGTAAGTTTTAGTTTGGAAGTACTCCATGGGTACTTTCATAGGCTTTTTAAATTGAGCTTGGTGCTTAGGTTAAAATGCCTTCCTTAACTAAACTAGACATGGAGTTTGGTTTGGTTATTGAACTAGAAATTATTGTAGTGGAAATTGGATATTTTGTTGGACTAACCCCTGCAGGAAATTTTTAAAATCAATCTGGGTAAGTCAAGAGATGTATTCGAATAGGAGATGAAGCAAGGCATATAATAAACTTCAATAACTTTCTAGAGAAGACACAGCTCATTCATCATAGATGAAAGAACTGCAAGCATCAATGATTCATTCACTTTGTCTTCTTCTGCAAGTTACTTCTTGCCTTGAACCATGCCTGTATAGAATATGGTCTATGCTAAAATAATCTCAACACTATCTTTTCATTAGCATAGACAAAACATGATAACATTCTGGATCAAAATCCTATACTCCTTCGGGTATGTGTTGTCCACTAATCTATTGCGGGCATAAGAATAAATGAAGTGAAAAGAGTGAGAAGATCAAGGAAGCAAAAAGATGGCAAAAGATAAGAAAGAAGAAGTATAATGGAGGAGATAAGATGCTCATGAACAACTCATGATGCAAGAAGGAAAGGACCACCGAAAGACATCCATCATCACTTGGTGTCATACTCTAAGAATAAAGGTAACGACCTAAGGTAAGTGGTCACCATTCTCCTCCTGATCTTGATATATACATAAATGAAGTTACAAACATGTTAGAGTTACACTTTAATTGATTAACCTAATTAACTTAACATGATTTGTTCTTTAAGATTATTTATGGCATCATTCTCTTAATCTCCCAGTCTTAACCAAATGAGCTAAAATATTATATTTTATCTTTGGAAGATGATAGTTATAATTATGTAGAGATAGACAATCCTTCCATTGGTTGAGCAATTTAAACCTTTTCTGCCATATGAACTTGAATGCAATATTTATACTTAATCTTCTGATCTTACAACTCATGTTATAAATAAACAAATATGCAACACCAACTTTGTCTTGCTGAATGTGCCTAAGGCTAGAGAAGAATAAATAAAGAGATAGATATGGTTCTGTTGGTGTTTTTCCACCAACAGAGCCCATGCACTTGATCTCTACCTTGGTTTGCAAGCAGGATACACTTCAAGGTGTGAAAGGAATATTTTTAACACTCCACAAGTGAAAGTTCTGAACCCACAAACATGCACATGAGCAAGATGCTGCTAGATTCTACCATTAATGCTCTATTTCAACCTACCGTCCAAGCAAATAATAGAAGTGACACCACTATCAGAATCATCATCACAAGAGGTGCAACCATCATTGTCTCCATCTCTAAAACCGACAGATGCACTCAATGAAAGAACAAGAGTGGAGAAGAATAAGTCCAATTCGGAGGACTTAAAAATCCGAACCTTCACCGGAAGGTAACATCGGTAGTTATCCATATTTACTTTCTTATATTGCATATTTCTCTTTAGCATATTTACTTTTCTGTATTAGCATTGCATAGAAAATAATAAAAATAATTAGTTATTCATTAGGTTGCATTCATGCATCTTAAAAACTTGAAGCCCCATGTGAAAACCCTTGCAGTGTAAAAGCTGTAGGAGAGCTTACTGTGGTGACCTAAAAATAAAAAATATATAGCATTTGAAATTATCTTTTTGCATTATGAAATAGAAAATCCTAAAAAAGTGAAACAATAATCCTGCTAAACAATTTAAAAAGTCTATACTAGCTCATAAGAATAATCATTTACTCATTTGGCTGACCGCTAACCCCTTGTCATAATTCGAGCCTCGAGTTTTGATTTTTTTGTCGGAGTACATATTTTGCAGGACAATAATATGACTAAGGAGTGAGCCTAATCAGTGGACTACTACTGGTAAGCTTACTCTAAAGATCATTGAGCAATCACCACAGCAAACATCTAGCTTGGGGGAGAGCATCCCCTAGTTATCAGGTAACTATACCTATACGATTATTAAATCTGTCTTATAGTCATAAAAAACCAAAAATATATGGGCACATGAAGGTCCATGTCGGTAGAGTCTTTTGTGAGTCTATTAGTTAAAATAAAAGAAATATATTAAACCCAAATAAAGATACTTTATTAAGGTGTGATCATAAAGAGTGTTCTTAATAAGTTTTATTTAGGTTGTTAGGAGTTAAATAAAACTAGAAAACAATATAATTTTGAATTGGAGATGATGAATAGTTGTTCTGTCTTAATTCCTTTCAAGTGCCTAGTTTTTATCCTTAAATACTCCCGAGTTTTGGATATGACTGCTTTGATATAAGAATTTACTCTGAACCTAAACTTGTGGAGGCATATGCTTGATCTGAGTCTAGGTGATTGAGGGATATGATATAAGGAAGTTGAGCTGCTATTTATCTTATTCCTAGTGATACTAAGTTCTGGAGATTTATCTTTCAAAAAACTCAAAACCTTACATGATGAGCTCTTGTATGCCAAAGTTTAAATTCCTACCAAAGCCATATATGACATACATTTAGAATAGGAAGCCTTTGCTCATTTATGCTGTTTGTTTTGCATTGAGTTTAGTCAATCTTTGTTGTATACCTTAGAGAGCCTTGTCATGCTTTTAAAATCAAAATCACACACACACTCCACTTACAAATGCATTATTCCTATACTGGGAGTAAGCGCAATAATTTTCTATTTTCATCTAGATCCACTTTTAAAATGTTTTTCTCCTACACTGGGAGTGAACATCCAAAAATAAACCCATAGAATAAACCCATGTTTAAATGCTCAAAGTTCTTCATTGTTATCTCTCCAATCATTTATTGTATTCAAAGGATGCATGTGGCTATGTAAAAAGAAGATATTAAAAAAAAAGGGAGTAAAAGAAAAGGACAAGTGTTCAAGAAATTAAAATAATGGGTACTCAAATGCCCACCTCCCTGAAAAAAAGAGGGAAAAAAGAAAAGAATGAAGATAGCCCATGTTTTCCTATGAATGTTTTAAAGTTCCTAGAAGAGAGATTTATTTTCCAAGAGCAAAAGTAGAAATAGGATTAGCCACCATATATACACCTATCCACCATATTCCATACACATACACATCTTGGTTTGATTGTATGACTTGACTCTCTTTGGATCCATTGTTTGACTTTACAATATATGCATTGTAAGTATGTTCATCCTTGTTTGTGCCACTCCTATGAGCTCCACTATAATCCTTAGTTGTAGGAGGGCATAAAATTATAATGCCTCAGTGAGATCCACAAATACCACATATATAAGAAACTTGAGGGTGTCATACAATTAAGCTCTGAATTTTATTTCGAAAACTTATAAAAAAAACTCGGAATATTAGTTGAGTGAAGAATTTAAGACATAGTGCTTGACTTGATTGTTCTATCTTTCAATTGTCCAAGACCTATGTGAAAGTTGAAAAGCTCCACAGCTATAGGTAAAATGAGTAAGTTTAAAAGTTAGAGCGGTTTTGTCTAATCCAGAGGAGAATTTTTGTTTGAAAGCATGTGTACCTTTGAGGAGTGAAAGTATTGTAGCAACTCCTGATCTAAGTTTATTAGTAATTAGGCTTTGCTCAGGGACTGGCAAAGGGTAAGCTTGGGGGTGTTGTTGACGGTCATTAAGTACCAGATATAACTGTCAACTTTTGCATAAATTGATATAAAATGAATTGCAAAGCATAGTTATAGGTTTTGGTTCTAACGAGTTCCATGAGTTTTGGTGTTCTCACTTGTTTTGCAGGTGTTTGCAGTTTTTATCAAATAAAAGTATCTCATCTAAGGAATTATACTGCACCATTACGACGGGATCGTCGAGACGATCGAAAAGGACATATCATTTGCCATATTTGAAGCCCAGAATCAAAAAATATCAACTCCAGATCGAAACATACGCTATTGGGCCCTAAAAGGAGCAAGATGACACACAAACGAAGCTGGGCCCAATTGGATTTGGGCCCGGCATTTGTGCCGCCCGGCCTCCCCCAGAGCCTGTTCACGCCCGTCTTCTGGAAGCTTCTTCCACCGCCTCTTGGGATGCATCTCCACCGTACCTTAAGTTGGTTTGATCCAACGATCGTCGTTTCTCCCCATAGGGCTATAAATACAGGGGCGAGCCCCCATCCACAAAACCCTAATTCATTTGTAATCTCTAAGAAGGGTCCCTCGAATGGATCAACCTCTCTAGGATTTAGACTTTTAGATAATAGTGAGATGGAGAGTGAGGGAAGAGTTCGGAGGAGGAGGTGTCGGCCTGTCGGTGCTCCCCTTTGCGGCTTGTACTTCAAGCGGATTCAAGTTCTTCATGAGTTTGTCTTCGAGATTTCTCCGGTAATCATCTTTTGATCTAAGTTTACTTTTTGTTTATATTGTTCATCTGGTTTTGCGACTCTTTTGAGTGCTTTATTCCTGTACTAGTCGGAGTAGAGTATTAATCATAGTGTAGGCGTGGTGCTTAGGCTAGGGTTAATCGTGAATGTCCCCTAATCTTCCGGATCGGTGGTAGATCGTAGGTGTGACAAACCTATTGAGTCCTCTGTAGTCCACCTCCCGTTGATAGATTTGGCAGGACACGGTTATCGAATAGGGCGAGGTTTACGTACTCAATCTGCTCCGAATAATGTCCCAAGTTGAATAGTAGAAGACATAGTTTACCCAAAGTTAGAAGAAGAGAATCATAGTTATCCTCTCTATACTCCTGTTATCATCAACATAGATTGCTATTATCATCAACATAGATTGCTATTATCATCAACATAGATTGTTATTATCCAACATATTAAACCATAGCTTATTATCTACCTTAGTATAATCTTTATCTTTCAACTTTTATCTTTAGCCACCTCTAGTTGAGTTAGACCGTAGTTAATCACACACATTTCCTTGTGGATATGATATTTAAAACCTCCGGGTAAAGTGGTACAACGGTATTATATCTGTGCGCTTGCGGATAGTTATATTTTCTTATGTGTATTTAATTAATACCAACAGTTCCCTTAAAAAGCCCGCCACGGTTAATAGATTTACCGTGGCGGTCATGTTTTAACCGCCACGGTTAATCGATTTACCGGATATTATTAACCGCCATGGTAAATAGAAATGCCCGCCACGGTAAATTTCAAACATTTTACATTGACAGTTGAGTTTTCTAACCGCCATAGTTAATGAAAGGGCACCGCCTCCTAAAATTATTTTTGTACTAGTGTCCACCACGCCTTCAATGGAAGATCACAAAGATGTCAAACGCTTCAGATCACCAAGATAAAAGGGCAACACATCCCAATCACTCAAAGCTGTCAAGGTAACTATTGAATCTTCACTCGCTAACAATGGACTATCTTCGCTGGATGATCAATTGTCTTGTCTTGAGATTGTCCACCGTATCATTTGGCGAGGTATTTATTATTGTTGCCACGTATGCGACATCATACCATCGGTTGCCTTGATCTTCTAGGTCTTCAGATGCACTAGCTTTCTGATGTGTACCGGATGATCTGTCAAGTGATTCGAGTGATTCTTCTTTTCATCATATCATTTAATTTGTTGGGCACTATATTCCTGGCCGACTTGCTTGACACTCCATCGTATCGTAGCTGGTCAGGTGATCCGCTGAATTGAATGCACCGATAGGGAATCATTGTTATTTTTCTCTGTTTCTATTAGGATCATGATCAAACTTTAACCTTGCGTTCCTAGGATATCTATTACAACCCTTCTAACACATCTTTAGTACATACATTAGTCCTAGGCTTGTATTGTCATCACAATCACCAAAACAAAGATATAAGATCATGGGCTAACATGTGCTTGTTTCCGCTCGTGCCCGCGTCGCCATGCATCCCCCGCTTAGGGCTGGATATCGAGCTGGCTCGGCTCGACTTGGCTCAGCTCGGTCTGGCTTGATAAGATAACGAGCTGACTTGGCTCGGCTCGTTATACCTAACAAGCTAAAAAGCTAGCTCGGCTCGGCTCGGCTCAAAAAAAGCTCGAGCTAGCTCGTTTGGCTCGTGAGCTAGGACTAAAAAATATAAAATAAAGACTATCATACATTTTAATGAGTAATATAACATATATTTATCCATCATAAATACTACCAATAAGCATCATGCATATAGATACATCATATGCATATATATGTATACATATACAAGCTTCTTTTCATGAAAGTCAGGCTCGAGCTCGCGAGTGGCTCACGAGCTAGCTCGAGTTGGCTCATTATAATTAACGAGCTAAAATCTTGGCTCGGCTCGACTCGTTATCTTAACGAGCCGAGTCGAGCTGAGCCGAGCCAGCTATGAGCCGAGCGAGCTAGCGACACTAGTACACAAAGCATTTGTGTTGATGGTAGGTATTTTTTTGTACTGGAGGTTTTAGAAAAACGACGCCAGTGAAAATCAACAGGCGGGTCCCGCAACTAGAACCGACTGTGCAAATAGTTATACTGAGGCGGTTCTCTTAACAAAACCGCCCGGTGTAAATAGCCTCATTTACACGGGCGGTTTACTTAAGGAACCGCCTTTGTGTTGGCCTTGATTAACACGGGCGGTTACTTAAGAAAACCGCCCGGTGTAAATGAGGTTATTTACACCGGGCGGTTTTGTTAAGAGAACCGTCGGTGCTAATCTATTTGCACAAGGCGGTTCCTTAAGTGTACCGCCTCGCTGATCCTGCTATATATACCCCTCCTTCTTCCCCTTCCCCACTGTAGCCCGCCCGCCGCCTTCCATTGGAGGCGATTTTGGAGGTCCGATTTGAGAAGAAACAAGGGGAGAGGTTTTGATCTTGATTTCTTTGAAGGAGGTTGCTAAGAAAGGTTAGTTTTGATATCTCTTACCTCTTTTTTAACCATTGATGCTCAATTCTAGGCACATTTAAGATTTAGGGTTTCACTCTAGAGAGAGAGAAGAGTAACTAGCTTTTTGCCATTTTTGATCAATTTTAGCCACAATTTTGAACTAGATTTTTACTTTTTGTATCTAGAATTTGGCCTTTAGAGTTACATTTCCACCATTCTCTTGCTCAACCCCACCCACTTTTTGAGATTTAGGGTTTCACCTCAAGTGAGAGAGAAGTGTAGCTAGGTTTTTGTAATTATTTTTTTTTTTCCAATTATTCTAGTCACTATTTATCTAGGGTTTCACTTTTTATCTAGAGTTTAACCTTTAGCATTTTTATTGGTTACTCTTATTTAAATTTTAAGTTATGTTTAGTTTAATTAGCTAGTAGTGATAACTTTCCTTTAATTAGGGTTTCATTTATATATTAGTTACTCTTATCTAGAGTTTTGTATTAGGGTTTCATTAAGTAGTCATCCTTTATTTTTTAGGGTTTCATATAATAAAATGATGCTTTAATTTATTATGTTTAGTTCATTTAGTTGTGTTTAGTCTTATTTAATTACTAGTTTATTTGTCATATTGATGATTGAAAATTATTTTCTATTTAATTATTAAGTTTTGGTTTGTTAAATTAAGTAGTGGTTAGGCTTTAATTAGGGCTTCTTTAAGTAGTCTTCCTTTAGTTTTTAGGATTTCATCTAATAAAATGATGCTTCAATTATTTAGTTTAGTTTTGTTTAATTAAGTACCGGTGATTCTTTAATTAGGGTTTTATTATTTACTATTACTTTATATATTTTTGAGAGGCGTATTTATTTAACTAGTTGTTTTAACTATATGTGATTTAGCCCGGACGTGTGTTATTTGAGAAATATACAAGCGAGGAGTTCTTTTCATCTATAATCCATTGAAGGAGTTTTTTCGATCATCTTAAGGTTTGTTAGTAATTATCACAAAACAATAATGTCTCCTTTTTAGTGATTACATTATTTAAATCTATTAAACTCTATAACAGGTAACAATGGACAGAGCATTCTGGATGTATAACTTAGACATAGTAGATCCATCCTACGTACTTGAGGTCCGTAGGTTTATCGATGCAGCTAAAAATCATGCTTTGAGAATAAAAACGAAGCACATATATTGTCCTTGCGCAGAATGCAGAAATCTTGTTGTTTTTGAAGACACAAGTCCAATCATGGCTCATGTGGTCAGCCGAGGATTTATGAATGATTACTTGATTTGGACAAAGCATGGAGAGAGAAGCTCTGCAACGTATGTAGTCAAGACCCCGTGAATCTCGATGGCAGTTGCCCGGATATGCTTGTTGACGATGTATACCGGTTCGGACATGAGACAGAACACCATTGTCCCCAAAAGAGTGAATATGTTGTGCCTGATGTTCATGATGATACAAATGTTGGAGGAACCGACACCAACAGAACTCAGGTGGAGGATGAAGACGCAGAATTGATGGCTGCACTATTACATCGTCATACAGATCCATCAATATTTTTCATGAAAGGGATGGAAGCCTTAGAGCAGGCAGCAGCAGAGCCCTTGTACGATGAGAGTAAGGGTTGCACCAAAGAGTTCACGATATTACGGTCTGTGCTTAAGTTGTTGATGTTGAAGGCTAGGTATGGATGGTCCGATGCCAGCTATGATGCATTATTGAGTACTCTCAGTGATATGCTTCCAAAGGAGAACAAAGTGCCTGCTAACACTTACTATGCAAAGAAGCTAATCAGTCCGCTTACTATTGGTGTCCAGAAGATCCACGCGTGCAGAAACCACTGTATCTTATATCGAGGTGATTACAAAGACTTGGACAACTGTCCAAATTATAGTGCAAGCCGGTACAAGACAAAAAAAGACTATCTACAAGAGGAGAATGCAACTTCTGTTTCCAAAGGGAAGAAGAGAAAGAAGAACCAACAGAGTTCAAAACTCTACAACAAAGAAAATGAAGAAGAAGACTATTATGCCCAGAGAAGGGTTCCTGCTTTGGTGATGTGGTATCTTCCAGTAGTTGATCGTCTCCGGTGTTTGTTTGCAAACCCTGAGGATGCAGAGCTTATGACCTGGCATGCTTCTGACAAGTACAAAATAGAAGGAAAGCTTCGACATCCTGCTGATGGGAAGCAATGGCAAAAATTCAATGCTGACCACCCAGAATTTGCTAAGGAGACAAGAAATGTTTGGTTCGCACTATGTACTGATGGAATGAATCCATTCGCCGAAAGGAGCAGCACGCATAGCACATGGTCGGTGCTCCTCACTATCTACAACCTCCCTCCACATATATTGCAGAAGCGCAAATACCTTTTGCTGACCATTCTTATTTCGGGACCTACACAACCTGATGTTGACATGGATGTTGATGGGGACGTGATTCCCGATCTTCCGTTAGGTCCTGGATAGCTCTCGTTTTGATTGGAACGCGACACACCGATCCGGCTTCAGATCAAAAGACCCGAACCCTGCAACCATAGCACCACGATTCCTCAGGTTATCAACCGTGTCACCAACCAGTTGACCTCGCCAAGAAGGCTAATCCGTGTCTGCGAAACGAAGAACACAAGCAAGAACTCGAAAGAACGCAGCTCAGAAAGTTGGGACAAACTGCAGATGAATGATTAAGTTCTCAAGTTGGGGTTCCACAAACCGATGAACGGCGACTGTCAATGGACAGATTAGTCTTAAGCAAAACCCAAACCCTAACGACGGCGACGACTAATGATTATAAAGGTCTTAGGGCCGTCGCCTACCCTGGACGCGCCCGCCTAATGGGCTCAAGACGATACACGGTCCAACGGACCAAATAAAGGTGACGCAGCACCTGGACAGATTCTGGACGCTGACTTATTTCGACAATTTCCGTTGACTCCGAAGGAATTTTGACGTGAGACCAGTTGCATTGGCTTCCTTATCAAATTATCTTTCCAACCGTGGCTGAACCATCAAAAACGGAGTCCGGATGTGTCCGTGGCGCTGGTCTCAAGACAGACTGGTCCTGGAGGCCGAGGTAGACTCGAAATTGTGTTGGTCAAGACCTCCGGCTTGTGTTGCACGTCCTAGCTGGTCTTCCTCGCCTCCACACCTTCCTTCAAGTTCCTCATGACCCTCTCCACTATTCCTAAGCAATATAACATCATTAGATAGCAATCTATTCTCATAAGTATGAAACGGATCGCTTAAGAACGAACTCACCTGTAATTTTAGTTGTCGCATTTGAGCTCGGGTCATTGGCCCTTGCGGTATAGTAGTAGAAGGATCAGTGGTTGTATCCAAATGAGTGATGTCCTCATCATCCTCCCCCTCTTGAAATGGAGTCGTCCTCGACTCAAGCTCATCTTCTTCGCCCAAGTATGGCTTCAAATCTGCAATGTTAAATGTAGGACTAACCCCGAACTCGGGTGGCAACTCAAGCGTATATGCATTGTCATTTATTTTCTTTATAATCTTGTAAGGACCAGCAGCTCTTGGCATTAATTTAGACTTACGCAGCTCTGGAAATTTATCTTTTCTCAAATGCAACCAAACTAAATCACTCGGTTCAAGTTTAACTTCTTTTCTACCTTCACTACCCGCAATTTTATACTTTTCATTCATTTTTTCAATGTTGGCCTTAGTTGTTTCATGCAACTTAAAAATAAATTCAGCACGTGCTTTAGCATCCTTATGTGTTCTCTCAGTGGTAGGTAAAGGCAAAAGATCAATGGGAGCACGAGGGTTAAATCCATACACTACCTGGAAAGGACTTACCTTAGTGGTAGAGTGTTCAGCTCGATTGTATGCAAACTCCACATGTGGCAAACACTCCTCCCACATCTTTAGATTATGCTTTAAAATTGCTCTCAACATGGTGGACAATGTACGATTCACTACCTCAGTTTGACCATCAGTTTAGGGATGACAAGTGGTGGAAAATAGTAACTTTGTCCCCAATTTGTTCCACAAAGTGCTTGAGAAGTGACCCAAAAATTTTACATCGCGATCCGAAACAATAGTAGAAGGCATACCATGCAAGCGAACGATTTCTTGAAAGAATAAATCAGCAATATGCACAAACATCGTCGCTTTTATGACAAGAAATAAAATGTGCCATCTTAGAAAAACGATCAACCACCACAAAAACACTATCTCTCCCCCTCCTAGTCCGTGGCAATCCCAAAATAAAATCCATAGATATATCAGCCCAAGGAATAGAAGGAACAGGAAGAGGCATATACAAACCATGTGGGTTCAACCGCGACTTAGCTTTTTGACATGTAGTGCACCGAGCCAAGAACCGCTCTACGTCACGTCTCAAGTGTGGCCAAAAGAAATGTGTAGATAGCACCTCCTCAGTTTTCTTTGCTCCAAAATGCCCCATCAATCCGCCTCCATGTGCTTCCTGCAACAACAAAAGACGAACGGAACCAACTGAAATGCATAGACGGTTAGCTCTAAACAAAAACCCATCTTTCAGAACGTATTTGTTCCATGTATGCCCCTCTTTGCAATGGTCTATCACACCTTTATATTCAGCATCATGAGCATATTATTATTTTATTGTTTCAAGCCCAAAGATACGACAATCAAGTTGGGACAGCATAGCATATCTTCTAGACAAAGCATAAAGCAATAATATTATCCTTCCCTTTCTTGTGTTTGATAATATAAGGAAAAGACTCTATAAATTCAGCCCACTTAGCATGTCGACGGTTCAATTTATTTTGAGTTCTAAGATGTTTTAGTGATTCATGATCAAAGTGAATAACAAACTCTTTAGGCCATAAATAATGTTGCCACGTGCCTAATGATCGAACAAGAGCATATAATTCTTTATCATACGTGGAATAATTAAGTACAGTGTCCATTTAATTTTTCACCGAAATAAGCAACAGGTTTACCTTCTTGCATCGAACAAAGCACCAATGCCAACTCCGGCGGCATCACATTCAAGCTCAAAAGTCTTACCAAAATCGAGGAAGTTGTAGCAAGCGGCGGCGTTCGTAAGTTTGTCCTTCAAAAGAGTAAAGGACGCTTCTTGTTCTTCTCCCCAGTGGAAAGCAACACCCTTCTTTGTCAACTCATTTAGTGGGGCTGCAATGGTGCTGAAATCTCGACAAAGCGGCGGTAAAATCCGGCAAGTCCATGAAAACTTCGCACTTGTGTCACGGTTGTGGGCGTAGGCCAGCTCCGTATTGCTTGCACCTTGGCTTCATCTACCTCAATTCCCCTGTGAAGTCACAACATAGCCAAGAAACGAGACTCGTTCGGTGCAAAAAGTGCACTTCTCGAGGTTACCAAATAAGCGCGCAGCCCGCAAAAACATCAAAAACAAAGCACGGAGATGATTAAGGTGATCATGTAAAGACTTGCTGTATATCAAGATATCATCAAGTATACCACAACAAATTTGCCAATGAAAGGACGTAAAACCTCGTTCATTAATCTCATGAAAGTGCTAGGTGCATTAGTTAACCCAAAAGGCATTACTAACCACTCATACAAGCCGAACTTAGTTTTAAAAGCAGTTTTCCATTCATCACCTAGTTTCATTCTTATCTGGTGGTACCCACTTCTCAAGTCTACCTTAGAAAAAATCATAGAACCACTTAACTCATCTAGCATGTCATCAAGTCTCGGAATAGGATGACGGTACCTTATGGTTATATTATTAATAGCCCGACAATATACACACATGCGCGAACTCCCATCTTTTTTGGAACCAAAATGACTGGAACAAAGACAAGGACTAAGGCTCTCACGTACATACCTGCGGTCCAAGAGATCTTGGATTTGGCGCTGAATCTCCTTAGTCTCCCCTCGGATTGGCACGATAGGCAGCTCGGTTTATGTGGTTCGCTCCAGGAATTAAGTCGATCTGGTGCTCGATCCCTCGAATGGGTGGAAGTCCGGGAGGTACCTCAGCCAGGAAAAATGTCCTCGTACTCTGCAAAAGGTTAGTGACAGAGGGTGGCAAAGCGCTAGGCATATCATCAATTGAAAATAAAGCATCTTTGCATACCAAAGCATAACATATATCATCGATTTGAGCAAGATCGATTTATTTGCAAGCATAACAGGATGTTTCAATTTAGCTACTTGCTGCGTATCAGTGTAGAAGTTTGTTTATTTTCATTCTCGGCGACTCGCTCTCTATCGGCTTGAACAATTTGAGCGGGGTCATAGGTACCAAAGTAATATTTTTTGCCTTTATGCATAAAAGTATATTTATTGCTTCTTCCATGGTGGATCGCATCATTATCAAATTCCCAAGGCCTACCCAATAAAAGAGAACAAGCTTGCATAGGGACCACATCACAATCTACAAAATCAGAATATGTACCAAGGGAGAAGTGTACACATGCTGTTTCTGTTACCTTGGCCTTACCTGAGTCGTTTAGCCACTGAATATGGTATGGATGTCAATGTGGACGAGTTGGCAAGTCAAGCTTCTTAACTAAATCAGAACTCACCAGATTGTTGCAGCTCACTCCATCAATGATGACCCGTGCACGCCGGTCCTTGATGACGAATAAAATCTGGAACAAGTTGTGGCGCTGGAACTGTTCTGCCTTCTCCAACTGTGTACTAAGAACCCGTTGCACAATGATTGTGCGCTGGTGACCAGCATCGTCAATGCTCAAAGACAATTCTGCATCGGAGGTGGGCTGTTCTTCAATTTCATCCTCCACGTCAGAAGTGCTCACATAACCTCCATCATCTGTAGCAATATATGCCCGCTTGCTAGGACAGTCCCTGGCAACATCACAATTCCATGGCAGCGATGGCACTGAATAGATGAAGAGCGTCCGGTGGAAGCTATCGAAGAAGCACTCTTGGGCGGTTCCTGCAAACGAGGTTTACCAGCGGCTGAAGGAGTAGACGCGGATGGAGCTGTTCGCACGCTCGCTGCTAGAGTTGATGGAGATGCGCCCGAGGACTTGGGGGCCTGAAACGTTGTCGTCTTGGGTGTGAAGGGGCTGCTGTTGTTTCTACCCTTTTGAAGCCGTTGTCGTCCCCCGCAATTCCTTCTCTCGCAAGCATAGCAAGTGGAACAACCGGTTGGTAGTATTAAAATCTTTATAATCAATGATATCCTGAATTTCACGTCTCAAACCACCATAAAAATGACAAATTTTGTCCTCGAATCCTCCTCTATACCACAACGCAACATACCCTTTTGAAGCTCAAGCCAAAATATTCTTGAGCAGACATGTCTCCCCCGCTCTAAACGTTGCAATTTTTTTTCAGTAAATCACGTTTGTAAGAAGGGGGTACAAATCTATCACGTATTCTTTGTTTTTAACCCGTCCCATGATAAAGGTTTTGGATCTAAAGTTTGCCACCGATTATAGTAAAATCTTTAAATTCACTAGTGGCATGTCTAACCTTATAGCAACCGAGGCACTCCATGGGACTCAAACTTTTGTTCTCATTGTTATCTCCCAATCAAGATATTCCTCGGCGTCATATTTGCCATGAAAAGAAGGTATGGTAAATTTTACCTTAGCAAAAGGATCATCTTTACCTTCATTGCATTCGCCCTCGATTTCCTCCTCCCATACTGTTCGGTTATATTCTAGCCGTCGACGCAATTTATTCTCATTTGTAGACTTTATCTTCTTCAAGCATCAGGGTTGTAGACTTTATCTTCTTCAAGCACTTGGCCGAAATCGAAATTGTCGTTGGCATTGTTCTCGAGCTCTTGAACCTTCCTCGATAGTGTGGACAATGATTCGCTTGTCCACACCCTCAACGAATAGTTGAGTTCTTTAACTTCCTTCACTAGTCGTTCCATCCGCCGAAGCATCATATCCTTAAATTCCACAAGGCCCGACTAGACAAAACAGAACGCGTCGTCCGGCATGGTTATTTATCAAAGAAAATCCCTAACAACTATTTATGGGTTACTTGGTGGATCACACCCTCACTAGGCGTCTTACCAAGTTCTTACCGACGTTCTTACAAATGCAAGCGCGGATGGTAACACTTTCGGTGGATCGGTTGTGATACCTGTGGAGATGCGGCACCGCGATTGCAAGGGTCCTTTTTTCTTGATCGACCGAAGAATATGTGGAGCTTGGAAGGCACAAAAGGAGAATGATATGTATATATGGCACACAAGTCGAAGAGCAGATAGTAATCCCGAATTATAGTCCTAAGTACTCTTTCTCGTTCTTTGGTCTAAAGTGCTGCAAGTCCCAGTTATGTGAGGAACAAGGTGGAGAAACAAATATGATGGATGATAAGAGCACACGAGACAACTAGCTAAAGACACCAGACAGCACACGCTCACTGTGCCGAGAGCGCGGATTTTTCCTTTTTCTGAATTTTCCTCGGATTTTTGCAAAAGGCACTAGTAGAAATCAAACTTTTTTATTTTTTCACTATTTTTTTTAGATTTTTCTCTGAACAAGGATCACAAAAGATGTAACCACAAAATTGGCACCTCCAACTGAGTTGGAATGTGGTCTATAGAAATTCAAAGCACGTTCTCAAAAAAGCGTGCGTAAAACCTTGACAATTTTTTTTTCTTTATTTTCCCGAATTTTTTTGGCAATTTTAACGAAACCAAACATGCCGTAGGCTAGTTTGGGTCCCCCGTAATGGTGTCAAGAAACTGCTGAATTTTTTTCAGATTTTTCTGATAAACGAGCGAAAAGTTATGCCTGTTTTACCGAAGGTGCCTCAAGTTATGTTTGCTGCAAGGCACAACCGGCGGTGGCAGTTAGGGCAAAGCGTCCCTAAACTCTAACACCGATCACAGGTATTCGCCAGATGATGTAAGGAGAGCTGCGATGCAGGCGAAATAGTAGCGGCTTGCAACCTATCTAGGGTTAGCGCGCGGCGAGATATCACACAAGGCGGCTAGCGGGGGCAAGTCGAGTAATGTGGTGGCTTCGACTTGTTGTTTGGGCACAGTGGATAGGGTAGATACGATTCAGATAAACACACACAATGAACTCTAACACAACCTAACCAGCAACAAGATCTCCTTTGGACACAAAGTCAACACTACAAACTCGAAACCGAAATATGCAAAGGCTATGGCGCGGAGAGGTTGTAGGGACAGAAACAAATATGGCCGTGGACTATGGGATGAAACAAAACACGAACTAAGGGATAACTTCGAACCTGACGGTATACCTTAAGCTCTGAATACCACTTGATGGGGACGTGATTCCCGATCTTCCGTTAGGTCCTGGATAGCTCTCGTTTTGATTGGAACGCGACACACCGATCCGGCTTCAGATCAAAAGACCTGAACCCTGCAACCTTAGCACCACGATTCCTCGGGTTATCGAAACCGTGTCACCAACCGGTTGACCTCGCCAAGAAGGCTAATCCGTGCTCGCGAAACGAAGAACACAAGCAAGAACTCGAAAGAACGCAGCTGTAAAGTTGGGACAAACTGCAGATGAATGATTAAGTTCTCAAGTTGGGGTTCCACAAACCGATGAACGACGATCGTCAATGGACGATTAATCTTAAGCAAAATCCAAACCCTAACGACGGCGACGACTAATGATTATAAAGGTCTTAGGGTCATCGCCTACCCTGGACGCCCCCCCCTAATGGGCTCAAAACGATACACGGCCCAACGGACCAAATAAAGGTGACGCAAAGACCTGGACAGATTCGGACGTTGACTTATTTCGACAATTCCGTTGACTCCGAAGGAATTTTGACGTGAGACCAGTTGCATTGGCTTCCTTATCAAATTATCTTTCCAACCGTGGTGAACCATCGAAAAACGGAGTCGGGATGTGTCCGTGGCGCCCGGTCTCAAGAGGATCGGGTCCCGAGGCCGAGGTAGACTCGAAATTGTGTTGGTCAAGACCTCCGGCTTGTGTTGCACGTCCTAGCTGGTCTTCCTCGCCTCCACACCTTCCTTCAAGTTCCTCATGACCCTCTCCACTCGTTCCTAAGCAATATAACATCATTAGGTAGCAATCTATTCTCATAA
>JADLZL010007426.1:0-62563 GCA_015844335.1 Chrysopogon serrulatus
TTGTAGATAATTTAAAACTGAAAAACTTTCATTTAAGGCCCAACTCTAAATTCTCAATAAATTTTGAAATACAAATTCATTTTGAATTTAGGGCATAAAAAGGGATTTTCCATCTAAATTTCTTTTTGCTCCAAAATGCTTCAAAACTTTTGCAATAAAATTTTGACAAAACATTTCGAAATCTTTGGGCAAGTGGATCCAAACTTGATCAAGTCATTTGCAAGACAATACTTAACTAACCATTGATCAAGCAATTAATTAACCAAACAATGCAACACATAAAATGACAAATGCATTTAGGGATTAAATGCTTGATGATGCTTATGCCATGCCGATGAATGATTAGGGTTAATTAATTATGGTCTAATGCATGCTTAAACACCGAGGTGTTACAGCCCTACCCCTTAAAGAAATCTCGTCCCGAGATTTGGGTTTACTAACTGTGTTTTATGGAATTCGGGATAAACTTCTTTCGGGTAATCCTCGGTTTCCCATGATGCATCTCTATCATCATGGTAGCTCCACGCGACCTTGTAAGTACGCACTAACCGATTCCGAGTAACTCTTTCTTTGCTATCAACAATTCTCACAGGCTCTTCTTTATAGACTAGATCAGCTGCTAGCTTCAAATCTTGCTCATCAACTCTTTCTTCGGGCACACGCAAACACTTCTTCAGTTGAGAGATGTGAAAGACCGGAAAGATAGAACTCATTGACTCAGGCAACTGCAACTTGTAAGCGACTTCATCTCTTCTTTCAAGAATCTTGTACGGACCCACATATCTTGGTGCAAGCTTCCTCTTGGCTCCAAATTTTTGTGTACCCTTTATCGGTGAAACTCTGAGGTATACATAGTCACCAACTTCAAACGTCAAAGGTCTTCTTCTATTGTCGCAAGATAACTCTTTTGTTGGGATCAGGCGGCGGCTTTCATGTGCTCTTGGATGGTTCGAACCTTCTCTTCAGCCGGGGAACAAAGTCAATACCGTAGTATCTTCTTTCTCCGGCTTCTACCCAATTCAACGGAGTTCTACATTTTTACGCCATACAAAGCTTCAAACGGTGCCATCTTGATACTCTCTTGATAATCGTTGTTGTAGGAGAACTCGGCCAAAGGTAGCCAAGATTCCCACGAACCCTTAGCGAGATAACACACACGCTCTCAACATATCTTCAAGAACTTGATTAAGTCTTTTCCGTCGATCTAAAGTCCGAGGATGATAAGCGGTGCTGTGCAGCAACTTAGTACCCATTCCTTCATGCAAACGGGTCCAGAAATGAGTAGTGAACTGCGACCCTCTATCAGATACGATGGTCTTGGGTACCCCATGCAAACGGACAATCTCCTCAATGTACAGGTCAGCATATTGAGGTGGTCTCGTAGGTTGTCTTGACAGTAAGAAGTGAGTCGACTTGGTTAATCGATCAACGATCACCCCAGATTGAATCATTTCCCTTCATTGTAGTGGGTAGGCCTGTGATGAAATCCATATCGATGTCATCCCACTTCCAAGCAGGCGGTAGAGGTTTCAAACAAACCCGCCGGCTTCATGTGAATGGCCTTGACACGACAACAAGTATCGCATCGAGCCACATATCTTTCGCTATCTCTTTCTTCATCTTCGTCCACCAATATCGAGGTCTCAGATCATGATACATCTTGTTACTTCCAGGGTGAATGGATAACTTGGAAAGGTGAGCCTCATCCATTATCTTATTCTTGAGTTCTCGATCCTTTGGCACGACAAGGCGAGTGTCGAACCAAAGTACACCATTGTCATCCAATCTGAAATGCGGAATTGATTCCTTCCTCATCTTTTCTTTGAGGTGATAAATACCAGGATCTGTCTTTTGGCCTTCGATGATCTGTTGGTCGAGAGAACATCGAACTTGGATATCATGCAGGACTGCAGGATGCATCAGATTGAACTTCTCTTCAATCAACGGCTTCCACAAAGATGATGATGTAACTTGCGACTTAAAGCATCCGCAACTCACGTTTGCCTTCCCGGGGTGATAGTGCCTTCGTCAAGTCGTAGTCCTTGATCAACTCTAACCATCTTATTTGCCTCATGTTGAGTTCAGGTTGGGTAAAGATGTACTTGAGACTTTTTTGATCAGTGTATATATGGCACACATTTCCCAACAGATAATGTCTCCATATCTTCAAAGCATGCACAACTGCAGCTAACTCTAAATCATGCGTGGGATAGTTGACTTCATGCTTTCTCAACTGACGTGAAGCATAAGCAATCACTTGGCCTTCTTGCATCAGCACACAACCCAAACCAGTCTTCAATGCATCACAGTACACATCAAACGGCTTCTCGATGTCTGGCTGTGCCAAGACAGGAGCAGTGGTTAGCAACTCTCGCAAGGTGCGAAAGGCTGCCTCACATGCCTTTGTCCAGACAAACTTGTGCTCTTTTTATAGCAGACTCGTCATTGGCTTAGCAATCTTAGAGAAATCCGGAATGAAACGGCGATAATACCCTGCCATTCCAAGAAAACTCCGAACTTCATGCACAGACGTGGGCGGTTGTCAATCCATGACCTCTTGTACTTTGTCTGGGTTAACTGAAATACCATTCTCGGATATGATGTGACCAAGGAAAGCAACTTCCTTCAGCCAAAACTCACACTTTTTAAACTTGGCATACAGCTTATGCTATCTAAGTCTAGTGAGCACAACTCTCAAATGCTGGGCATGTTCTTCATTCGTAGAGTAAACCAGAATATCATCCAAAAATACAATCACAAACTTATCCAATTCTGGCATAAAGACTGAATTCATAAGATACATAAAGTATGCGGGAGCATTCGTCAAGCCAAAAGACATAACGAGATACTCATACAACCCGTACCTAGTGACGAAAAGGTCTTATGCACATCTTAGGACGAATCTTGATTTGATGATACCCCGATCTCAAGTCAATCTTGGAAAACACTTTTGCTTTAGACAATTGATCAAACAGAATATCAATTCTCGGCAGAGGGTATTTGTTCTTGATTGTTACGGCATTGAGCGGCCGATAATTAACACATAGCCTCAAGGAATGATCTTTCTTCTTTACAAACAAAGCTGGACAACCCCATTCAGAAGTACTTGGCCTGATGAAACCCAACTTCTTCAGCTCATACAATTTGTTTCTTCAACTCTGCTAGCTCATTAGGAGGCATACGATAAGGTCTCTTGCATATCGGAGCTGTACGGTGCACTAGATCAATTGTAAACTCGATGTCTGTCCGTCGGCGGTAGCCTAGGTAAATCTTCGGGGAAAAACATCGGAAACTCACAAACCACGGGGAATCTCGAAAAAAAAAGAGGCTCGGATAGCATAGGTCAATTTGGTCATGTGCGCAACTCGAGGCAATAACACTTGGAAAGTGTCCTTACCCAGAGGATCTGTGAGAGTAATTGTTCTATTCCCAGTATCAATCACAACTTGCTTATCTTTCATCCAATTCATCCCCAAGATCACATCCATAGTCAAGCCAGGTAATACCACCAAATTAACCCTATATGTTTTATCTCCAATTTCAAAAGTTGCATGCTCAAGCATCTGATTAGATAGGACATCAGCACCAGCGGAACTGATGCGGTACCCATAATCTAATTGCTTAAGTTCTAATTCATGCGATCGTGCATATGCTTGACTCATAAAAGAATGCGATGATCCAGAATCAAATAAAACAACTGCAGGATGATTATTGACAAGAAACGTACCCGCAGTGACTGGTTCTCCTTCAGGGATCTCATCCACGGTGGTGTGGTGACCACGGACAGGATAGGTCGTCTGCTTCTTCGGATATGGACAGTACTTGGCGAAGTGACCCATCTGGTTGCAGTTGAAGCATGGGCCTCTCACGGCGGGATAAGCTGCCGTGGGACCACTAGTCTTGGCTTGAGCTTGAGGTGCAGGCGGGCGATAACCCCTCTGATTCTTCGGAGGTGGTGGAGCATTCCTCTTTGGAGCGGGTGCACGGAACCTCAAACTCTGAGCTGGAGGGCGGTACTGCGGACGATTAGCCATTGGAGGCCTGTACTGAGAAGATCCTCCCTCGAAGCTTCTCTTGCGATTCTTGGAAGCAGCATGTAGATTGTTGTTGTTCTCTTGAGTCAAGCAGTCACTGATGAACTCGTTGAAAGTAGCCCTTGAACTAATACCCATGGTCTTGGCCATCTTGGTATTGAGACCCCTCTTGAAGCTAGCTATTTTCTTTTCTTCAGTGTCCACATATGATGGAGCATAGCGTGACAGGTTGTTGAACTCATGGAGGTACTCATTCATGGTGTTATTGCCTTGTGTAAGCTTCATGAACTCCGACACTTTCATAGCCATCAAACCTGGCGGAACATAAGTGCTGCGAAACATCTGAGTAAACTGTGCCCAGGTGATGGGAGCATTCGGCGGGAAAGTGGTGCGCTGATGGGACCACCAAATTCCAGCCGGCCCCTGCAGCTGATGCGCCCCATACTCAACCTTCAATGATTCGGTCATACGGAGCAGGCGAAACTTGTCTTCCATTGTGTTGATCCACTCAAGAGCCTCAAGCGGTTCCTTAGCCTGCAAGAACTTGGGCGGATCGGTATCCAGAAAGTCCTTGAAGGTACTGTACTGGTTGACGTGACGGTCACGATGGCCTCCGCGACTGGTGTTCCCTGCAATGTCACGCAATACGGCCTCCATGTTCGACCGCCAAGGAACTGTTGAAAAAGTTGCTCACCTTCAATGGTGGTGGAGGTGGTGGTGGTAGGTTACCCCCAGCGTTTCCATCATGGCCTCCATCTCCTCCATTCCCACCGTTTCCACCATTGTTCCCGTTACCTCCGTTACCACCATTTCCATTGCCTTCGCCTTGGCTGGATCCATCTCCAACCAAGGAGCCACTCACGGTGCGGCGAGTCCCAATCATCTGCATATTTCAGCATCAAGTAATTATTAGGTGATGTTACAACATTGTAAGCAATGTAATAATCACGCCAATGCATCATTGGAAGAAAATGAATTCATTCAACAACACACAGGCATAAAGACTCAAGTCCACAATCCATAACATCACTAATTAGATTACTGATTAAAGGCATCATCCAGGGCATACAACATCCAAAATTGCCAGCATACATACACTGGACTTTAGGCGTTCAGATAGCACCACAACACATGACGATCCAATACACATGAGTCACATCTCATAAAGGTTACAAGACAACAACAAAAGAGACTAAAGCACCACTACGGCTAGTGAAGAGACTACTAGTCTACTCGTGCTCGCTACCGACGTCGGACTCAGCAGCTAGAACAACATCGTCGTCGGATGCAGGCTCGGGTGCAGGTGGAAGGTCAGCGTCCTCCTCGCCTCCATCGGGGTTGATGACTCCGGGCTCCATCTCGGCAGCTCCAGGCGCATGGTGACCATGAACCTGGTTGTATAGCACGTGGTAGTCCCCGTGCAACTGGTCAATGTACTGCTCGCGGTCAAAGAGCCAGTGCCCCAGCTGATGGGCATCGTTCCGGGCTTCATTCCTCTCTGTGACTAGCTGCGCCATCATCCTATCGGCGTTCCTCTCATACTGCTCATAGCGTGCAACCTGTGCGCGCAAGGTGGCGAGATCCCTAGTGACCTCTCTCACATCTGCCTCAGCTTCCTCCCTGGTAGCTATGACAGTGTTCAGCTGGTCCCTCAGGTCTCGGATTTGGTCCGAGTGTCTCTTCTTCTCTTCTTTTCCCTTCTTCCACATATCCTTGTTCCAGTCCTTTCGGCTTGTACATTGTTGCTTCCGGTGGCATCGTATGCCCGCATCATGGCATACATGGAACTCATAGCCGTGTTATCACCGCCATCAATCTCGTCAACTCGGCCAACGTGCACGGCTAGGGGGACTGCTCCCAAACAGTGTCCCGAGGATCATCCCTAGGAAAAGTCCCCGCCAAAGCCGTTGCCAGGCTCGGGAGGAAAGCGCTCCATGATCCGGGCGGAGCACATGGAATGCGGCTCTGTTAGCCCCATCCTCGTGCGGTGACACCGGTGGCGCGGACACGCCACCCGCCCCACTCGGAGTCCGGGTGGAGTGGAGGAACAGTGATCTCCACAAGAACCAAGTCGTCTCCACGACGTGGCTCCTCTCAGAAACCCAGAGTAGGCGGGCCGCTGCTCCTCGGCGTATCCGGCGTGACCTAGCACCCTCCAGAGAAGCGTGGGCATGCCAAACTCCTCAAGAAAGTGATCCTCCCTGATCACAGTGCGTGGTGCAAGCTGACGGCGAGGTACCCTGCCCCCGGTGGACTTGCGTGCGGTTTGCTTAGTGCGAGCCATCTGTCAAAAATTTATCCCGGTGAGACAAGTTATTAATTAACCAAATTTTAATGGGTAGAAGTAACCAATTTATAAGGGAAGGTAAATGTAATGACATGAAATGAACAAACATGATGTATGCACGTATCTTACGTTCTCACAAACTTAGCAAAATAATTCTAGCGGATATACGGTGGCATACAACGTTCCCTCATAGCGTATAACTAGTCGTTCTACACGAATCGCTGTTATGTACCTGCAGAAAATCCACTTCAGCCCATCCCAACAGTATGAATAAATGCATTGCAGAAAGTAAAGATTAAGCACTCACACGCACGTGCATTCCCAAATACACGCACATGTAGTACAACTACCCGATCCTCGTCCAAAGACGGCATCGTCTCAACAGACGGCACAACCCACAATTAAACACCTTGGTAAGTACATGGTTTTGACATGTAAGTACTTTCGGTATCACACTAGCACTCCCCTAGATTGCCGGTTGGACAACCATGCTCTCACAACTCCCACTTACCGAAGCGTAGAGGCATTTGAACCATACATTACCATCCAAGCGAATGGCACCCATACAATTACCTTGCTGCATGGGCAACAGTGAAAACAAAATATGATACAAGCCCTCAAGTTAGTACTTAAATAGCCACCAAGAGTCCTTATTTGGGCATAAAGGATATGACCACTGGCACACTCATAGTTTTGTAAACGAATTTTCTCAAAAGACTTATAGATCTATAAGTTGAAATCCAGTTTTGAAACCAAAATTCTTTGTTTTAAATAGACATGTGAACAGTAATCGCTAAACCTTGCTCTGATGCCAACTGTATCAGAACCGACCAATTTATAAAAGCATAAGTGAAAAATCACTTGCTAAGCAAGCAATTGTAACACTTAAGCCGTTATAAACCCGGTAGTCCGGAAATCTCGAAGGATTTCAAACCAAACATCATCAACCAAGATCGTATGGGTTTAGCGTCACCATTCGCATGTTACAACATTTCACAAATAGTTCAACAACATCAGAGTGCGGAAATAAAGTTATTACAAACCAAGTTCTTTAAATCCAAATAGCGGAAACAAGATAGTTTTAAAAGCTCAACCCACACACACCAACTTGAGTATAATATAATGCCCGGCGATGATCAATCCACAAAAGCAAGTGGGAAGAGTAGTAAGAACGACCATAGCCCTTTGGTGCTTAATCCCTTTCGGATAATAGCGGGTTTCGCAATACCCGTGGTAGGTATGGCCATCTGCACAAACAACAAGCGGGAAAAACCCTGAGTACGAGAAGGTACTCGGCTAGACTTACCCGACGGACTCACAAGAAAAAAAGACTCCAAGGAGTATGACAGGGCTTTATCGGGGATAGCTTGACTCTTTTTGCGAAAAAGCGGTAGTAACATTTAAAGTGATTGCTCAGCTTAATCATTCCTATTTATGCTAGGTGAGCAACTACACTATGCATCATTATAGTATTATTAGTCATGATTAAGCAAGCAAGTAGTAACCATAAACACATTCATTAGCTTAACCCATCATCATCATTAACCACATTCCATAATCATTACTACGATGATTTGCAGCTCAAGTCAAAGTGTTCACTTTGTCCAGAACGATGGCGATTCGAATCGATTACTACCGAGCTCGGGGGGTATTCCTCATACAAACCACACTCACGCGCGAAGTGAGCTACGGATCACCGTGGCACGTATCCGGGGAAAAACAAGTACGCGGACTCGCATAGAACCACCGTACCGGGGACCGCCCCGACGCCTTAGCCAGACCATCTTTGGACCTCGGACTTACTCTTCGCCCTGTGGTCCCCCATCCATCTCCAATACGGTGCGAACGGATCGAGAACCGGCCCGGATAGTGTTAGGCTTCGCGGTCGAAAGTGCTTATCTGGCCAGCTAACTATGAGGCATGCGTTCAATATGACTTGGGGTACAACAACGGTACGGTCCTTAATCCACACAGACGGAATCACTATGGTCCAACAACCCCACAAGACTCCGTCCGGTCTCCATTTATCACGACCATAACCATTAACCAGATGATATCAACATAAGCTTTCCATCAATCACAAGTAACCACCTATACTCGCGGATGACAGGAAATCACCCGACTTCTACCGTCTAAGCAAACTAAGCATAATACTCGCCCTAGACTAGCAGGGTATATCAAGGTGGGATAATCAATGGTAAAGCAAGGATATAATGCATCAACGGTTTCACACAACTCCTATACTTAATGCAACAATCATAAATCATAATTAGACTGTTAGAAAGCATGGGTAAGGAAATGCTCCGGTGCTTGCCTTGCTCGAAGTCCGACGCGCGGTGGTTAGGACACTCAGGCAGCTCTTCTTCACCTTCTTCTTGTGGAACCTCCGGCTGAGGCTCCTCCGGACGATCCTGCTCGGTCTCCGAATACGGGAGGTCCTCCTGCGAACCTGTATGATGCGATGCACATGCATAAGTACAGTGAATGCATACACGTATGATGCTCATGAATGAAGATGATTAACAGATCATTCGACAGAGTAGGTGCATATCTCCTCTCTACTAACAATTTAACTCATTTACTGAGTATGTGCATACTTCTTCTCTAAACACTCAGATAAGTGCATAAAGAAGAGTGGTGTGTAGGCACACACATATACACACATCACATGAATAAATAGAAGTACTACTATTCATAGCCAACCATCACATTTCAGTTATGGTGCGGTATTACATGACCAGCAAGCATAACATAATTAAAAGTGCACAAGAAGTAATATAGAACATGCTAAAACCATTAATTTCAAGCTTTATCATTTCATGTGAATAAACAAGCTTGAACTGTGACCTATGTATAAATAGTCTAGAAAAATCTACAAAAATTACAGAAGCTACTTCATGCTATAACAAGGCCATGATAAAATTTTCAGCACATTTCATCAAGTATATCAGCCTACACAAAAAGATTAAGCAGCAGGACAGAAATGCACATTTAATAACTTTGCATTATGAAAAGTGTCAAACAATAGATTTCATATTTTTATCTAGAACTCCTCGGCACAAGAGCAGTCAGCAAAAATTATCAAGGCATAATTCCTCATAATTAATTTACTAAAAATCATTTAAGAATCAGTCCTAAAATACAATTAAATCACATCTTCATATTTTTACACAGGGACTGCATGCTATATATTTTTTCCCAGAAACTACATCACACACAGAGTCTAACAAAGCAAGAACCATATTTTTCTGAGCTATATTTTATTTACTATGCATTTACTCAATTTTCAGCCTTTTAAACAATTAAATAAAACTACACAGTAAAGTACCACAAAAATTACATCTCATATTTTTTCTAGGTAGATCTACTCACTAAAAACCTATCAAAACAAGTTTCATCAATTTTGGATCACATTTGCCACAGATACAAATTAAAAAACGATTTAAAACAAAAATCGGAAATCATTTTAATTCAAAAACCGAGCGCCCCGGCCTGGCTGGACCCGGTCCAGTGGACCGTGAGCCACTGCCAGGCGGGACCCGGGGTCAAGCTGACCCCACCGGTCGGCCGGCCAAAGGCGTAGCCGGCCGTTGGCCGGCCGGTGATCGCCGGCGGTGAGGCGGCCGCCGGCGCCAAAGGGTACCGGGACGTGCTCCCCTCGACGAGCCGCCCCCGTGGTGGTGTTGGTTGCGCGAGTGGCGGCCGGAGTCGGCCGGCGACGAGCGGCGGCGCAAGACGGCGGCCCTGCATGTCGCCACCGACGGTTGCTCCGGCGATGGCAAGGCCAGCGCGAGGCGCGCGCTAGCACCAAAGAACCCTAGCGGCACTACTACACGTGAGCGGGGCCGTGATTCGCCCGCAGAGGTGGCCGGACGTGTGCATGGCGGCACGGCGGAGCGTGGAGCCGGCGAGCCCCGCGGGCGGGCGATGTGGGCTCCAATCAGCCCACCCGAGCGCACCGAGTGCGATTCGAACCGGCGACTGCGCGGCGCCGGTGGCGCAGAGAGGGAGCAGGCGCGGTGGATGAGGGGAACGCTGCGGACCGTGAGAGCTCCGCGAGCTCCGGCCATGGCGCTGGCGGCGGCGAGTGGCGCAATGCGCCTTACCAGTGCAAAGCGGCGGCTGGTGGTGGTGTCAAGGGTGGAGCGAGCGTAGGCGGAGGTGGTGCGCTGGCAGCGTCGGCGTGCTGCTTGGCGACGGCTCGGCGGCAGCGGCGGCGGCGGGTGCGGTGCTGCTGCTGCTTCTTTGCAGAGTAGCGCGCTTCGGAGTGGAGAGGCAGAGAGCGAGAGAGCGAGCGGGACAGAGGCGAAAATGGAGCGGGCGGGGGTTTCCAATTCGGGGTGTAGTCGCCGTGGTGGGGCCCGCCGCCAGGGCTTCGCCACGCGGGCGGACGCGGCAGCCGACGGCGCGGGTGGCGACCACGGCCTGTGGGCGGGTCGGCCGGCCACGACGCCGAAGGGGCGCGGGCTGCGCTGGTGCGGAGTGGGGCCGCGGGCCGAGTGGGGCGGATTTGGCCTCGCTCGGGTTATACCGGGCTTTTTTCTTTTTTTTTTTTTTTTTGAAATTTAAATTCAAATTGAAACCGACCAAAATGTCACTTTTTGACCATTTTGCAAGCTTTTTCATGAGATGGCCCAAAAATAAAAGTTGTAGATAATTTAAAACTGAAAAACTTTCATTTAAGGCCCAACTCCAAATTCTCAATAAATTTTGAAATACAAATTCATTTTGAATTTAGGGCATAAAAAGGGATTTTCCATCTAAATTTCTTTTTGCTCCAAAATGCTTCAAAACTTTTGCAATAAAATTTTGACAAAACATTTCGAAATGCTGAGCAAGTGGATCCAAACTTGATCAAGTCATTTGCAAGACAATACTTAACTAACCATTGATCAAGCAATTAATTAACCAAACAATGCAACACATAAAATGACAAATGCATTTAGGGATTAAATGCTTGATGATGCTTATGCCATGCTGATGAATGATTAGGGTTAATTAATTATGGCCTAATGCATGCTTAAACACTGAGGTGTTACAACATCAATCAAAATAAACTATATACTCCAGCTGATAAAAAGTTATTAACTAGCTTCTCTAAACTAAGTACTACTGACAATTAGTGGTGGATCCAAACGGGTTAGCTAGCTACGCTAATAAAAAAATTAGCTGAATTCCCTCTACTTGCTGCTGGCGCCTTAGAATACAAAAAATAATAATTAAGCAAAACCCCCCAAAGTGATGGGCCAATGGAAAACCTTAACAACACTCGGGTCTTAGGGCAAGTACATTGCTACACATCAGCGGTCTCGTACTCTGTCTCATGCAGTGCCACGTAGGATTTTTGCTGATGTGGAAGAAAGAGAGAGAGGAGAGAGAAAGAGGTCGTTGTTTCGCGAAACAACCACCTCATAAGCTAAAACTTAGGACTATGAGACAACGATTATACCATTGTACGAGTAGTTGCCATGCAACTCACAAACCTTTCCTTTATTTTAGCACAAATCATGGAATTATGAATTACTACGAGACAACTGAAAAGATAACCATTATACATATTGTCTATTATGTCGTCTTAGAATTACGTGGCATCACATGAGACCGCTTACTAGACAACACCAATGTACTTGCCCTTAGAATACAAGCACCAATCCACGAAGGCCGCATACCTTGCTTCTTCTTCTCCGTCAGCAACTTCCTCTCGTCTCCCTCGGCTCTGGCGATTACGGTCTAGAGATTTGGGGTTCGGAGAGCGACTCCCCCTCGTCTCCATCGGCTCTGGCGATTAGGGAATAGGGATTAGAGATTTGGGGTTCGGAGGTAGGGTGGCTCGTCGAAGTCCGACAGGCTTAGAATAAAATCTGGTGAATTTGAGTGAAGAGGGCCGGCGGTAGTGGTTGAGGGAGCAGGGGCGGGGAGGAATGCGGCGATAGCCCGGTGGATAGCCCGACCCGGTTAGTGTTGGAGCGGTCGTGGACGGCGGCGAGGGCGCCGCTGGAGCCGGGGGAGGCGGCGGCGAGGTGGGTGCGTCAGTAGAGGTCGTGATCAGGGGCGGGCGTTGGAAGGAGAGAGATGGCCTCCATACATGCACGCACCCCGGTTTTCCACTATATAAGGGATTATAATAATTTTATTTTATTAGAAGCACATGCCATCATAAATTAGGGTCCGTTTTAAACCTAAGAGCTAAGCTTCAAATTGATTTAAAATTAGCTCTGTCACCTTATCTTAGAGCTTTATACCTTAAAAATGAGATAAGTTTAGGGGAGAGGATCAAAACAGGCTCTTAGGTTAATTGAAACGTAGAGCCAATAGGATGCTCAACCATAGTTTCTATGATGATTTATTATCCTGACACATTTGTATTTTAATAACGTGAAAGACGAATAAATGAAAAAAGAGAAGGCTAAAGAAATGGTGTTCAGTGTCTACCTAAATAACCACCGAAGTGTGGGGGCTACAAACTATCGTTTTTGTGTTCCCTTCCTGTTGGCCGCAATGTTGCACCGCCGCAGGAGCCCATGCTCATTGTCACGACTTAACATCATGCCAGCTGGAACTATCTACCGTAGAGATCTCGAACAAAATGTTTAGGCCAGTTAACTTCTTAATAAAAGTCCTACTACCTTTGTAAAAGATTTCCAACGCCCTAGACAAGATTGAATTCACCAACCAACCCCATCAACTATCCTAAGTCAACCAAAGTCAATAATGACTAGTTACCTCATCTCAGGGCACATCGTATGCAGCGAGAGACAGATGGGGCATAATTGACAGGTTGAGCCTTGTTTGTATCTAGTTAGCCTAACTAACTTTAATTGAGAGAGTGTTTGGGTGCTTACACGAGAATATATTATATTAGATAAATTATTGTTGCTTGAGGTAAATAAACATAATTATTGTTGCTCTTAGTTTACCTTACTCATTAATCCCAATTAATATACACTAATCATTCACTAATAATATCATTATCTAAGTCCCTCCACACTCAAAAAAGAAAGTCATTTTGAACAGTCTCCAAAATATAACTTTGACTTATTTTTGTAAAAGTATTTATCAAAAAGTTATATATGTATATGTTTTGTGAATTTTTATAGTGTTTGAAAAAAACTATAGCCATCTATTTGGAAAGATCAAATGGCTATAAAATAAGAAGAACCAATGTAGAAGAATTATGTGGAGCGGAATCTGAAATATGTGGGTCTGGAACCTAAAAAAACATATGCACAAAGAATTATTAAAGGGTAAAATAGTACTTCCGCAGCCCCTTCTCTCCCTGTTCGAGCTGTCTTGTCCGCACGACCCTCCCTCTCCACTCTCCAATGCGGGCACCGGGCAGCGTGGCTTGCCGAGCGCGGGGTCCGGCGCGGAGGCTCCCGGTGGGAGGGCGCCGCACTCACTCCCTCCCTAGCACGGCGGTAGGATGACGGCACTTGAACTGGCGATTTTTGGCAACCGCGGCTGGAAAATGTGAGCGGTAGCGGCTCTGGTCCAGCTCCGGTGGCATAGCCACAGCAGAGGGGCTGGCCGAGGAAGGAGAGGACATCCGAGTAGAAGGTGAGGAGGAAGGCCGCCCCAGAGACGTACTGAGGCACTCCTGGAGGCCGTTGCTCCGTGGACACCGTCAACCAGAACAAGAACAAAGCGCGGCACTTCACCACACTGGCTACGGCCGCAAGGACTGCCGTCGCGCTCCTGCTCAAGAGGGGCGCCGCCGTGTAAGCCGCCCGCCCTCCAGCCGGCCATCTACATTTGCTCCGCGATCTGCCGGCTCACCTGGTCTGGTTGATTCGATTGCTCATGAATGGCGAGCCCCGCAGGACGCTGCAGAACCTGGACGGGAAGACGCCCATCGACGTGGCCAAGCTCAACAACCAGGAGGACGTTCTCAAGGCTCAAGGCTGCTGGACTGGAGAAACGCAAGCCTTTCGTACGTACGCCACCGACCGGCCCGTCCTGCTCGTCTGCTCCTATCACTGGCTGAGGAACGGGATGAAGCGCTTCGCAAGGGGCCGGAGCGCGGTCGCCTCGATTCTGTACGGGAGAGTTGTTCTAAACTGCCATTAAGCATAACTAATTAATTTCCTTCATTAATAGCTGCAGTAATTAATTTCCAAGGGAGGAACCAGCTGTTCCTGCCAAGCACCCTAACAAAGCTCATATTTTTATGGAAATATTTTTTAAGCATATGGTTTTTACATTTCTAAACTTAACAAGATAAAAGTTATTAATAATTTATTTTTCCAATGTTTGATTTAAACTTTATCCAAAACAACTTTATTTTCGAGTATGCAGAAGATACTTGCTAATATGTGATGAGTCCAAGTGAGGAGGGCTTTTTGCATGAGCAAAGCCAGGTCGAGAACACCATATAAGCAACCAATAGGAGTCCCCATCTATTGAAAGTTAAACAACATTTCTGTTTCGGGCGCAGGAACCAAATCTCGATGGAAAAATTTAATAGAGGCTACCTATGCCAAATAAGCGTATAAGTTGGAAGCAGGGAGCGATTCTATATATACACGTTGATAACACGTACGAGCTGTCAAGATTTATGTTGGCACAATACCAAGGGGCAAGTACGAGCTGTCAAGATTTATGCTGGCGCAATACCCAGGGGTGACGGATTAGCATCTGCGACTTCAGAACTCTTGTCGACCGCTTCATCCTGGAAACCTTGTTTGAAACGATCGTAGTTTGTTGGCTCAACCGTCTTAAATGGGCGTTCCCCTAGTACCCGAACTAGATCATCATGGTGGAGAACCTCCTTCTCAAGCAGCAATTCTGCAATCTGTGCAACCTGCTCCTTGTGTGCCTTGATCAGGTCCATGGTTCTTTGGTAGGCCTTTGCCACCCATTCCCTCACCTCAGTGTCAATGATGGATGCAGTATGACTGCTATATGGCTTGCTCATTTCAAAACCCTTTTGCGGAAAGGAAAGAAGCCCAACCTTTTCACTAAAGCCGTATACTGCAACTTGAGCATAAGTCATCTGGGTAACTTTCTCCAGGTCATTTTGAGCACCGGTAGAGATCTTCCCGATCAAAATCTGAAACATAGAACAATTAATATCGTTTGCTACTAAGATAAAAAAAAAAAAACTTCTTATATATGACATCTAATAACTAGATGTTAAGTACCTCTTCAGCAGCTCTGCCACCTAGTGTCATACATGTCATGTCAAAAAGCTGCTCTTTTGTCATCAAAAGACTATCATTTGGGACATACTGAGCAAATCCTAAAGCAGCTGTTCCGCGAGGAACAATTGTAACTTTAAGGAGTGGTTCTGCATGCTCCAAAAACCATCCAGCAACGGCGTGGCCAGATTCATGATATGCGACAGTTCGGCGCTCCAGCTTGCTAATAACCTGCAAACAGTCCAATAAGGTTACAATTACCGCTACTAAATGTGACTATCATTAGCATATTTCCATAGCTCAACTAGCCACACTTTTTAGAAGCATTTGAAGTTGAATAATGAAACAAATGAATTGCATTATTAGTTTTTTTTCTGAATATTATGCATTAAGGTGTTTTACATTAAATACAATGATTGATAAAGTAAAAAGGGAACAAAAAAGTGGCATAAACATCCCAAGAAAAGTATCCAACAGATAGCAGGCATTAATATCTGAAGGCACTTCAAAGCTGTTTGAAGTGTGCCCTACTATCTACACCAAGGATGGCATGAATGGTTAAAATATTTATCCATACTACAAAAATTGTGCCTTAGCATACACTAATATTATATAATCTACAGGATAACAAATAAGCAGGCTCCTAACTAATAAGCAGAATCGAAATTGTAAGGGATCCAGTAACTCTTTTGGAAGTTAGTCAAAATAACTGTACAAGAACTCTGGGCGCATTGCAGATAAGAATTGTCTATTTTTTGTGCCTAGAAAGGGAAACAAATGTTGATTTTAGGTTTGCATATGTAGGTTGGCATAAGAAAAGTAGCAAAAAGGTTACCTTATTTTTCTTCTCCAGACCCCCGATGACCCTGTCAATTGCAGCTTCAAAATGCTGAATTGTAATTTGGGCATCCTCACTTCTTGCAGCAATTAAAGCAGCCTCATTACAAACATTAGCAATATCTGCCCCAGCAAACCCAGGTGTCAAAGCTGCTAATCTTTGAGAATAAAATGATGGCTCCTTGTCCAGTTTAAGTTTTTTAAGGTAAATGCGAAATATTTGATCACGACCATTTATGTCTGGTTTATCAATGCTTATCTGTCGGTCAAATCTCCCAGGTCTGAGCAAAGCCTTATCTAGAATGTCAGGTCTGTTGGTACCAGCAAGAACAACAACTCCAGATGTTGTTCCAAATCCATCCATCTCTACAAGCAACTGGTTCAATGTGCTTTCACGCTCATCGTTTCCCCCAGAAAATCCCCCACGGCCCCTTGCACGACCAATTGCATCAATTTCATCAATGAACACAATACTCGGTGCACATTGTCGAGCTTCTTGAAATAAATTCCGCACCCTGGATGGTCCAACACCAACAAACATCTCCATGAAGTCTGAGCCAGAAATAGACAAGAAGGGCACATCAGACTCTCCTGCGGTAGCTTTAGCAAGGAGTGTTTTCCCTGTACCAGGGGGGCCCACAAGAACAGCACCCTTTGGTATTTTAGCTCCCAGTTCTTCATATTTCTTGGGATTTTTCAGGAAATGCACAAATTCCATTATTTCTTGTTTAGCTTCATCACAGCCAGCTACGTCCTTAAAGAACACCTGCAACATTCAACAAATATAAGGATTAGCATCATATGTACATGATATTCTCATCATTGATGATGATGATGAGCCAAGCCATGACTCCTGAACAACTGCACACATGATAGCACTATAAAAGCGCAAACTTTATGAAAAAGTAGAGTGTCATGTGCCAGTTTGAAATAGCCATGGAATGAAGAGCAAACAAAGTACCTTGTTTTTTGAATTTTTGTCCATCTTTGTGACTTGGGCTTTTCCAATATTAAAAATACCACGAGCTCCTCCCCCAGGACCCCCAATACTAATTCCACCTTTCATCTTTTTCCCCGCTACATAAATTAACCCAACAAGCAAAATTGTTGGGGCAAACCTCATCAATTCCTGGAACCAATTGACTTCAGAAGTATAAGTTACTGGAACATAGACATGCGGATCTCTCCCCAATGCTCGTTGAGCCTCTTCTAACTTCTCTTCGAAGGAGTCTACACTTCCAATATTGAAGTAGTACTTGTATTTGCTAGGAGAGCTTGCACCAGGGAGATGACTGGTTGTGATATGGATATTACCATCCTGGCCTTGGTTGCTTGAGGGTGAACTCTTGACATAAATTTTTGCAACTGATTTGTTTGCAACAACAATGTGATCAACTAAACCAGGTTCCAATAATTTGTTCTTGAATTCTTGGAAGCTTATCTGCAAAAGTTAAAAGAAATGATCCTGATAATGGTCCAATAAACTACAGGAACTATGAGCCACAGTAATGGAAACAGGCAGGAAAAGGCAGACTGCAGTAGTTTGATCAGATAAATTGGTTAGCAAGAAATAAAAAAGTAAATTAACATCATACTAAATCCACACTGATATGAAACTAAATAAAGCGCCTGGATATGCTGCCTGGGTCATATAATGATTTTAAATATGGGAATGTCATCAGTTTTTTACTTCTACTTATAGGTATATGTATGAGCTACGAGATCTTAAGTGATACAGTTTCAATGTTTGAACTTGACGAGGTGGGAGTGGCATCTGCCTGTCACCACTCAAATTGGATTCAAATTAATTCTCTGTTATCATAGTACGTATACACCAAAATCAAGAGATAACAACCCTTGTCTAACATGTTCTGGTTTGGACAAATAAGAACGCACCCACAGACAACAGTTCCATTATCTTGTATATTAATCATGACCAGGTAAACTATATAGGAAATAAAAAAATATAAACAATTGCAACTTATAAGCATCGTTAATAGTATGTTTGCCACTAGTTGCTGTGGTCTAGTGTTTCCCTTGGGAGGGGATTCTTCTCCCTCTTTTGTACTATTCTTCTTTCTCTCTTAATGAAATGATGTGCAACTCTCTTGTGTGTTCGAGAAAAATAGTAGTCTGCCTGTAAGCATCATACCTCCTGCGCAGATGACCCCTTGGGTAAGGTTGCCAACATTAGCCCAAGAAGAAGTAGAGGAGCAAGGAATTCCTGGAATTTTTTCATGACATCCTCCTGGAAATTCCACCGATTTTTTGAATTTGAATCCTCTAAACATAAAAAAAAAAATGCAACCAAGTTATGCGCATGGCTTGCACTGCCCATATACAAGGTGTAAAATGGATAAACATGTTGAAAGTATAGGAAAGCAAAGTACCATCACCGCCCAAAAAAACAAAATACCTATTTGTTCCACTCTATCCCCCTCTTTTATCCATAGGCGGCACAGTGAGGTGCACCATGAGCGAGTAATAACCCTTCATTTACCTTTCAATATAAGAATTTACAGTACAGTCCGTATATCTATCCAATTTCCAATCAGGTGATTATGGTAGAACAACATTGTGAAATTCCTGCTTTATCTAGCTCTCCATATGTTTGCTGTGTTTTCATGATAAATAATACACCAAACCACAGGTAATATGTCTATGAATCCTCATTGTAGATTTACCGGTAAGGTCAATTGTGACCAATGAATAAATACAAAAACGCATAACAACTTTTTTCCCTTGCTCTACAATAACGTGCATTGAACAAACTAAATTGGCACTACTTACTTTTGGACTCAGACTTGTCACTCTCGTCCCCCTCTGGCTTCTGCTGGTTCTCCTTTGGATGATACTTCTCATAATCTAAAGCGGAAAGGAACGCATTATATTTATTGTATAAACAGAACATAAGCTGACCAAATAACAACCCAACCCAGAAAGAAAGCTCACTCTTGTTGGACCCATCAGAGAATAACCGCCGGAACTGCGTGCTGGCGAGCAGGAACCTCCAATCACCGACCTTCCCCGCCCCGGTGGGCGCGGCGGCCCGGCTCCCAAGCGCTGACGTCAAGTAGCTGCGCGCAAACCCGAAGCCGCGGTCATCACCACCACCACCAGGGATCGTCGGCGCCGCGCGGAGCCCGGCATACCCCTCGAGCAGAGAACCCTAGGGTAACACCAGAGATGACACGCCAGAAGAAACCAGGGCTGTTCGGAGAAGACGGGGGGCCGGGTCGAACCGTGTGACCTACCTGCCGCAGCGGCCGGGCGGAGCGCGCGGACCGGGCGAGGGCACGGGAGAGGGAGGAGAGACTCATGGATGACACGGAGGGCATTAGAAGGGAGGCAGGGATGGTCCTACCGTCCTAGGGTTCGGCCCCCGATCCTCTCCGGCGATCGCGTGGGAGAGCGACGAGCCGACGAGACGGCGGATGGGTGGCGGAATGGTGGTGGCGGCGGAGGCGGACGCGGCGCCCGCTTGGTCTCGTTCGCGTTTAACGGACACGTTGAAGAGTTCACCGCCAATCTGACTCTCTAGAGCGTGTTAACAGGGATCACGGTTCTCAAATGCCGGGATGCGTGGATGATTTGGATTATTGCGTGGGTTAAATTAAATTCAAATCGGATTTTTTAAAACGAATTCAAATCGGATTTGAGCTCGTGTTAAGCTGCGACTGATACCTTCAGATAAAAAGTCACAGAGAACAGGTGGTACAAGAAAGGCTCGGCTTGGGGGGGAGACTCGGTTTTCGGCCCGTAAAGCCCAAGTGGACGCCCATAAGGCCGTAACTCAACGTACGTGGACCATGCAATGAGATTAACCCCCTTCCAAAATAATTGGGTCGTTCCATACAATCATTCTCCTCCAGAGGCCCAAAACCTTTACAAATCCTGGAACTCAGGATGCAGGCGGGGCGGGTTGTTAACGTTGCCCACCAACCCGCCCCGCAAAATCAACGTTCGTGGACAATGCGGTCCAGCGGCAAAGTTTCGTGTGGCCTGACATCTTTAGATCCACCAAGCCCATTGGACAACACAATAAACCCGCAAAGAACCCGCAAAGTTGTGCTTCGGCGCTGGCGTCGACGCGGCCGTCGGGCATGACGCCCAGAACAACCTCGTCCAGTGCTCCTCGTGCTGCGGGTCTTCGCCACGCTCCCCGCAGTCACTGGACTCATCTAGAGGGACCGGTGGAGGAAGCTGCTCCAGCTCTGGCGGCAGCAGGAGGACCTCCGCGTGCCCCCAACGGCCGCCATGGCGAGCCCCCAACGCACGTGGAGCTCCGCATGCCGGACAAGCACGCCGCCGCCTGAGGCAGCGGCAAGCGCCGGAAGCTCCTTGGGTCTATGCTCCGAGCTCCTTGACGCCGGCCGGCATGACGAAGCCCGCTGCTGTGGCGCTGCAATAGATCATTGGCGAACCTGGTAAAGAGACCCGACGTGCAGCACGAGCTGCGGATGGAGATCGACGCCGCCGTGGGTGCCAACACCGAGGAGGAAGGCTAGCTACAATCCCTGCTCGGTATTGACTAGCATGAACCATTGATGAAGGCTACGGCGACTGCCTGGTTATGCACCGTGCGGGTACATGCGGGATTAACGTTTGTTGCGGCAAAGCCCGCAGAACTTTAGCTGGCTGCATAATTTAGCTGGCGGACAGCCACTAACCCGCAAGCATTTGCTTGCGACGAGCTTTGTGGGTTTGCGGCTGGCCACAACCCGCCCCGCCTGCATCCTGACCCGGAACCGTTTTCTGACGCAACTGAACAAGAACAAGTGGTTGAATGGAACAGCAATGTTTCTTTTGGGATTGTGGATAGCCCCAACGACCCCCCACCTTGATTCACCGTTTGTCATTGAAGTGATGAAGGGACCCTGTTGAATTTGTTCCCGTTCCATGACGCTGACGCAGCACGCCAGCAGACTCTGAGAGTCACAACAGTTGACTGATTAACACTGTAGAAAATTTATTGATACGGCATCTCTCTCAACTTAAGCTAGCCTATACTACTACTACGCATACCCTGTACGAAAAGGAACGAAATGTGCTCGTGGACGATCCTGCCAACAAACAAGTTAGTTAACAATTGATGGGGAGAGCACAAGGATCATCATCCTGCAGCACGTGGACACGCTGCCTCTGATTTCATCACAAGCGTGTAGTAGTTGACAGGTTTGGATTGTGTTGGTTTATCAGTCAAGCTATCGGATTCATACCTGGTATGGTACACTTGTTAGTTGGCAGCGAGCAGTCGATATATAGCGACTGTGCACTGGATTACGAGCCACTGTTGGAGTACAATTGCTACTATTAATGGCACAGTAGGGGGACCAGATGTTGCCTTTGCGGAGGACGTTGTTGATTCATTCATGGCGTGGCTAACGACCAAACGTTGCCTTTCATTTGTTCGTATTCAGGCACTGTTGTGATGATGTTATACACTATAAATTCTGTCAAGATCGTAGTGCATGTAATGACACTAATTTTGTGCTACAAAGATTTGTCTTGTTTTCTATAAAAAAATTCTATCAAAATTGTAAAAGTTTTACTTAGGAATACTTTAAAAATTGATTTATTTAGAGGCAGATGTAGGAATTCCCAATTTTCAGGTCTCACTTGGTCAATTTGGAGACCAGGAATAAAACAGAAACTAAAATGATATTCCTTTTTTTTTCTCGAATACGCAAAAGATTTGCGCATCATTGTATTTAAGAAGAAGAGTTTTTACAAGTTCGGTACAAAATGCGAGGGGGTTGTTTGGTTTTTAACATAGTCGCTCATCCCTCTTCGCAAGCTCTCGTAAACCTATTACTCGCGAACTAAACAACATAGAACGGCCATCCCGGACGCCTAGCCGCGTCGGGTGCCGTCGACCCTTCCGCCGCGCTGGCCTGGCCGGGTCAGGGAAGAGGACTCTCATGGCCTCTCTATGGGATTCAGAGAGCTTGTCGGTGAAGATGCTGTCGTACGCCCTCTTTTCCGCCGAGGTTGCCTTGCCTGCGTTGTTCAGGTAGCCCATCCGTTTCATGACGAGGAATTCGCCGCGCCTGGATACCGGGATCTTCGAGAGTGGTTGCGCGGCAATCCTTCGGCTCCTTGTTGGTAGCCGCACCGGTGGCGTCTCTTGGGTGATCGGCGGCAGCAGCGGGGTGGCCTCCTTGATTAGGATCAATCGAATGCCAATGGAGGTGCTTCGGCCCCTCGAGTTGCTTCTGTGCTCCGACTCAACCGGAGTTGTTGGGGCTGCAGTGATCGGCCCTTTGTTAGCCGAAGGCGCAGGTGTCGTGGCCTCTCTTGGATCCGTCAGCCGCTGCGCACCGAGGCTCGCCGGCGAGCTGTTCTCATGTGGGGACATGGCCATGCGTCGGCTTCCTAGCGTCGCGACATCCTGGGCGACCGGGCTTTAAAAGCACAACTGGGATTTATGTTTTTGTCTATCTTTCCTGCAGGAATTAGATACATCTACTCAAGGAGGGTGACCACGAGATTATTGCAAAGGTGGTGAACAAGGTGAACAGACCTAACAAGGAACATGCTGCCGTATCTCTCTAAGCTCTAAACCTTTTGTAACAGGACAGCTTTCTCTTTCTTTATTTACCGGGACCTTCTGCAGCTCTCAGCCGCTAGTAATCAACATCCAGCTTTTGTACTTGTGTTCTTTCGTAAAAACAGAGCAGTGAATATTCTTTCAAAAGAAAAATAGAGAAAGTATGTAACCGTGAGAGCAACGATGATATGCCTGATGGCGATGGTTGAACATGAACCACGGCGCACGGCCAACCAATTGTTACCTTAATAACCAGTGAGGTTTTATAATGTCTGGGTAAAAAAAGAAAAAGAACTTTCTTGTGGTGCTAGCCACATATTGGCATTTGTGATGGTAGCTTGCTTAGAATGAATGTACAATAACACTTGTATAGCTAGCTGGTTAACTAGAAAAGTGCTTAGCCCTTTTATCACTGTCGCTGCACCAACTTAGGTAGCTTCACGTCAGTGTTTGTTCTGGCTTTAGTCACTTGGGTTTTTTTTTTTTTTTTTCATGTAATAACATATACTAAACCGCTGGGGTCTCTGTTCTTTTGACCCCTTTGAAATCTAATACTATGCATGTATCCATATCAGCATCATGTTCCTAAACGAGCTGGTTACCGGCTTCTACAGAAGCAGAGGAGCTTCAGCTTCAGGGGACCAGGCGAAGGGGAAGTCAGGGCACGACCAGGTCGTCGGCGGCGAGTCACAGCGAAACGCCGCAGCAGCCCGCGTCGGCGGCGGCGGCGGCACGGAGGCGGTGGAGCCGTCGTCGCACGAGTCCGCCGCGGTCAGCAGCAGACGCGGCTGCGTCGACACGGCGTCACCCGCGCGCCCGCTCTCGTCGCGCGTCATTGTTTGCTGGCTCGGTGGCCAGCCGCCGCCGCCGCCGCCGCCGTCGCTTGCGAGCGCGGCAGCTGACGCGGCCGGGGAGGAAGAGACCCGGGCCTGCTGCTGCTGCTTCGCCGCCCCCGCGCCGGACAGGCCAACCGACAGCCACTGCCGGCGCGGGAAGAGCGGCTGCGGGCCGTGCAGGTGCGGACCCTCGTACGTGACGATCAGCATCTCCGGGTCGTCGGTGGACTTCTCCACGTGCTTCTTCGCGCCGCACCGGGAGCTCGTGCACTTGTAGTAGCTCCTGCGTCACACAAAGGCATATGCACACAGATTCAAATCAGCCAATAGTTTAGGGTAGTTGCATTGCTTATAGGTATAGTCAGAAACAAAAATATACCGTTTCAAAATTCTAATTCATAACGGGGAGATTATATACGTAGGGATAAAAGAATAAGAAAGGATAAGCTAGACAAAACAAAAATTAAGCTCATATTGTTTATTTACGCACAGAACATAGAATAAATAAATAAAAACTTTTTCAATCATAACAGGTTATATATGGTGTGATGGTGAATCTTAGATGCTTGTGGTATGGAGACTATTGAGAATTATTATTAGTGATTAATTAGGGATTAATCCAAAGGGCATCTCTTCATCCAAAGGGTGCCTCTTCACCTTCTCTTCCTTTGACACTTGTAATCGTTCATATGGGCCTTGTATATATATACAACACTGTTCAATGCAACAGAGATATCATTTGCATTATCTCATTGTCTCTTGCTCTTTTACTTCTAATAATAATATGTTATTAAGACGAGGATGATGGCTAAGACGAGGATGATAGCTGGCCGAAACACAGTCACCATCAACATCGACAAAGACGTCAACGATTGACTTCACTGTGGTCGTCCTTCACATCGAAAGAAGAATGAACACGAGAGACGGTAACTACCGATATTGTCTTCTTTGATTTTTTACCTCTCTACTACGGTAATGGTCTTAGGACGCCGACGTCGGCTGCGGTTGCACTTGGGCCTGGCATGCGGCGGTTGTTATACGCCAAGGCGGCCATGGTGCCCGTGTGCTTGACGGCAGCGCCTGCGGTTGGCAACTCCGCCGGCGGCAGCCTCCACGCCGTGCCCTCGCGCCGCAGCCGGCGGCCCCGTAGCGACCCGGAGGCGGCCTCCGCGAGGGCCTGGTGCCCGCAACTGGTGGGCACGGCCGGCTACTCCGTGGCTTGAGCGACGGCGGCGGCCGAAGAGCTCGTCGTGGTCACACGAAGCGGCGAGGGGCGGCGGCTGGGCACGAGTCAAGCACTCCGAAGGGACGCAGTATGTTTCGTGTCCGCTTTGAAGGAAATTTAAGGATTTTTTTTCCAATTCCAAGTCGCAACAATGAACGGGACTCTATCGATGCCGTTCGATCGGACGGCACGGGGCCGTGTGGACCATGGCATCGGACCAAAAATTCTGAAAAAAACTAAACGGATCGATCTCTTAGTTGGACGAAAAAATAGATGGAACCAAAAAAATTGATATTCTTTTAGTATTAGGTATAGATAGGTTAATAAAATAATAGTATCATAATAAGATTTGAGTTTTTAATTAGATTCACCATGAAACCTACTTTCTTAAGGCTTATTTGGCTGCGCACAAATACACTCTATTCCATACAGTTTGGAAGGGATAAAAGTAAAATTTAAACTAAAATATACGTCAATTCCTCGTAAACCATCATATAGATAAGGGTGTATTTTTGTGCAGTCAAACAAGATCTTAATGTGATTTACATGTTGTTAAATCATATATATACTAATCCATTGAAATTGATGATGAAAGATTCAAATATTGAATTTAAGATAAATCCAGAATGATCATAGTTTTTTTTTTAAAGGGGGGAGTATCAGTCGTCAGCATGACCGAAACAAAATTTCCTCTGCTAGCCTCAGGTATCCTGGCCCTGAAAAGACATTCCATCTGAAAGACTGATGAAACCAATCTTTTTTTAGTTAATTTAGAGCCAATTAATGGGACGTAGATGGTTGTTAGCGGTTGCCGTGCCGTGCACATCTTTGTTTATTCTTGTGTTGGACGAAATATCTATCCGGGGATAGTCGTCCGTCGATCGAAGAGGTTAAATGTTCCAGCTGCTGCAGCTGTAAGGGGCTATGATGATTGCTGGAACTACTGTTACATCTGCTTCTAGGCGATAAGCGATGCAAATGGCAAATGTCGCTATCAGCTGGTCTATTTCTCTAAGCATGGGAGAAGGTCTTGGCAGCTTCCATGGAATCGCGCGTAGCATGTGTCACATTAAGCTTTGCACTTTCTTTACACAGTGACGCCACAAAATGGCGGGATGCGGCTTAAATCTTGCCTGCTAGCAAAGGTACCGTACCGGAACGATAACGATCGATAATCCACGAGATCGTTGCTTTGAATCAATATAAGACGCTAGCTAGGTTCATGGCCGACCGTACAAAGTATGTTCCATCATCAAAGGAGGAAAGCAGGTCCCGGGGGGTGTTATAACGAAATCCAACAAATTTCTACGTTTATTAGTGCTAATGGATCTAAACAGCCCAGCTAGCCTACTCTAGATACTTTGTATCTGATTTGGTTGATGTTGTCGGAACCATGAGTTTCTTTATCTTGATTTGTAATATACTCTCTTCGTTTTAAATTATAAGTTATTTTGACTTTTTTATATCCATTTTGCTATATATCTAGATATAATAATGTGTCTAGATACGTAGTAAAATGGATGAACCAAAAAATCAAAACGACTTATAATTTAGAACGGAAGGAGTAACTTTGTGCATAAAAAATTGTTGCGCATGTACCAATTTATTATGAGATTCGCGATGACAGTAGGCATGTGCACTACAAAACCAAATATTTCCAACTAGTCTTCTACAAGGATACAACCAATTTTAAGGATCTATGGGTTGATATTGAAGAGGTGAAGAGGTATGGGAACAATTGAGACTTGTCTTTAACATTTAGAGCAAGAACATGCCTACTTATTCCACTCCAACTATCTAGGGTGTGTTCGGAATTGCTCTACAAACTCTACTACATAAACTCTATCGTGGAGCAGCTCTAAAAAAAATTTGAAGTTTGTGGAGTATCTATTTAGGTGTCCTCATAGCTCCACATTTTTTTTCCTAGAGCATAGTTGGGTGGAGGTGAACTTGTTTGGCTACATAGAGCGGAGCTAAAAACATAGAGTAAAACAGTTCCAAACACTCCCTTACTATAATTGTGGACATGCAATTGACATGTACTACTATTGGGCATTAGAATGCTATATATTTGTACCAACGTTGATAAGAATGCATCTATTGATCTTGTTGTTGATCACTATATGCTCCTGGGACATCTTCTAGGAGACTAGGATAAGTGCACAAGTTGGGTTAGACGAGTCAAATAAAGCAAAAACATTAAAGAAGGAAGATTTCTTAGTGATCATAAAGAGCCATGGGTTCAATGGTGGAGGACTCGGTAGGGCAAAGTATGGCTCGTGCCTATTCATCTCCTTTTAGACATCGTTGGTCCTTTTAGATAAACCTACTATTGCCTATTAGTGTTATATTTGAAGATGTTGATACTTTTAAGAGGACAATAGGGCAGTATACAATATTAAATAGTTTGAAATTGCAGTAACTTATAGTGAATCCATAAGGTGTAGAGTATTGCAAGGGTATTGATGAAAAAGGGAAAATTCTAAAAAATCTCACAAAAATAAAAAGCCTCTAGACATTGATTAGAGGTAACTTATGTTATCATGTAGACCACACGTATATGAATGCATGAGCGGCGAGCATAGTATTAATTTCTTTATCACACACAAATGGTAAGGTTTAAGCTAAATTTATCAAATCTTATGCAATGGTGGAAAACTAAGGAAACATGTGTAGAATAATTAGTATAACCACAATTTGTTATAAATGGATAAAGGCAATAAAGTCCCTAGTGTATATACTTATGAGACTATACTGTTGTGGAGTATGGACAAATGAGAGAGAGATCTTATAAAAAAAAAAAAATTGGAAGAGAGGAAGAAACAAATGAGAGAGATAGAGATAGAGAGAGCAGAAGATGATATGAAACTTTGATTAGCTATGCGGTCTAAATTTAGGCATGAATTTAACAGTTAAGTATATATGTTAATCAACGTTACCAACCCATGCATGTGCACGGTTGGATGTCCTAGTGTGTGCGCGTTTAATTGTCACTAATTACGGAGCCTTATCATGATTATGGACTAATTAATAGATCGAGCTGGACCCTACAATATCTAAAAATGTTGTATCGTCGGTGTGTGTGATCAAATTGCGAACGTTAGCCAAATAAACTAGAGATATACGATCATCGGATGAAATTTCTTAGCTACAGTAGCTACTAGCTAAAGAGATGCAGCTTAGTAATTAATTTGTATGTAGTTAGCAAAAACTGGCGAATGAGCAAGAGCTAGGAAATGAGTTTTGAGGAAATCCCCGTTTCCAATAGCGTCTCTGTGTCTCTCTGATTAACTATCCCTTTCTGCCAGCTATCCTCTTTTTCCTCTCTTCTTGCTCGTGTCAGCACTTTGGCCGGTCTTCCCCGGTTCCCCGCCAAAGGCCTTCATGGCCTCATCTGCCATCTACAGTCATCTGCTCATCTCATGCATGAGCTGCATCCACAGCCGCCGTGAGGGTCTGCATCCGGCACTAGCTAGCTACCGCCCACCGGTAGAAGCCAGAAACGTGTCCAATTTTTCTGGTCTACCATCGGAGATCTAGCATACACGTACTGCATGCATCGACGACCACGACAAGCTAGCCGACACTAGACGACCGACACAACGTGTACTGCAGCAGCAATTGTGCTCTCCAGCTGCAGCTAAACTGCTTGTTCACGGCATGCATGCTGGGGGAGGTGATGAGCTCGGGCGTGTGTGCGCTCGGCCGCCGCTCCTTGCCGCTCATGTCCGGGGCCGCGGCGGCATTGTTCAAACTCGCATGCAAATCGCATGATTGCATCGACTACCATGCCTATAAGTCGACAAAATCTAGATGAACAGTACTACTACAATCGAAGCGAACTTTGTCGAATCGATCTATTTGCGCTCGGAAAACAATATGCCAAGAACAACGACCAATTTTGAAGATTGTTCTACCTAGCTACTAGCTAGCTCGGAGTACCAATGGAGGAGGGGGGTTAGTGGGGGATTAACGGCCAAATTTAACCAAGAACGTAGTAGAAGTAGAGCGCTAGAGATTCGTGGATCGTACTGCACCTGGGATGGGGGTTGTTCTTGATGGACTTCTGCCCGTACTTCCTCCACTTGTACCCGTCGCTCGGCGTCTTGCCGCCACAACTCTTCACCTTCGTCGTGTACTTCTCCGGCGCCCGACTCGCCGCTCCGAACCTGAATAATTTTCAACCAAACCCATGCCGTCGTCAGCCAGCCTTCTTCTACTACTAGCTTCCACTATTGCACGGATCAGATATTCAGATGCATGCACCTACAGATGCATTGGACTGTAGCGGCGGCTGCTCCAGGGGCACGGCCTGGATGTCGACAGCGCTTTCTCGATGTCCCGGATCGTGGGGCCGGTGTACACCGAGCATAGGGCCCTGCTCACCGCCTCCGGCTGCGGAAGCAGCATCTCCTCATGCTCGGCCGCGCCGCCGCCGCCGCCGCCGCTGAAGCACGGCGCCGCGGGAGCAGATGACGCGCCTGTGTCACGCGAGCAGCTGTGCTCCGAGTCGCCGGCGGCGGGGACCTGCTGCAGGGAGCCGAGGAGGAGGCTGTCGTCGCTGAGGAGCTCGGTTATGAGCTGCTCGTCGAGCTCTCCGGGCCAGACGGCCACGTCGGCGGCGCCGGGCTGCTGAGGGTCCAGCAAATAGTCCCCATCCCCCATCAAGTACCGGTTGGAAACTAACAAGCCATGTAATGGGACGACGGAACGGAGGGCCTTTTTTATAGGAACGGCGGAAGGCCTTTTTTTATAGTTGGAATGACGATTTATATGTCTGAATAGTACTGCATCCATGCTAACGATAAGATGATATAAATATAATTTATAAATATCTAGGACCTCTACTTCTTCCATCTCCTAAAGAATGCCGTTAAAAAACTACGTTCTTCTCACAAACATGATTTTTAAGTGACAAATTTCATAGGACAGAGAGAGGATGTGAGAACCACACTATAGACCTCTCTAGGCTGCCGCCACCATCACAGTGTTACTGGTCAATAGACTTGCATTAAACATGAGCTATCCAACAAGTCAACCCGAGCTTCCTTTCAAAAAAAGTCAACCCGAGCTATTTCCATCGCTATTTTTTGAGAGTATGAAGATACATAGTTGCAGTTTAAATTATTTTTATGTGGAATGTAGTATTGAAATTATATTATCTTAGTTTAGTATGAGAGTCTGTAAAAACAACATAGAAAATTTTCTTCTATGCTAAGTGTATGCGTTAGAATAAAAAGGAGATTTAAGTTGTAGCTCAATTTTTTATATATCAATCAAGTATATAATAATTAAAAAAGAAACTTAGTTCAACAAAAAAGTTTTAAAAAGACAAAAACAGGAAAAAAAATAAGACCTATGCAATAGATCTATGTAATTTATTGCCTATATCAAATAATAAATTAAGCAAGATAAAGTGAGCAGGAAAAGGGTAAGAATGGCCAATGAATTTGAGAGTTAGGGAGAGAACAAAACGGGTAAGTTCCCCCTTCGACAAAGTTGCATATCAAAATTGAAAAGCGACTACCAGTTTTCGTTCTTCCCAGCAATGGAAGGTGTACAAAAAACTGAATCCATCCATCATCAGTTAACCGTTGATTAAAATTTATCATCATGTCTTAAAAGTTTGAATAACCGGTGCGCCAGCTTTTCTTGTCCCCCCATGATGTCTGCATCGATCAGTTATTGTGTGTAGATTATATTAAGCTGCCAAATTCTCAAATCAGTCGCTAACAGATGATAACTGCCGCCGTGCTGCTGCACGGTGCATTCACTCTTGACAACATGTGCAAGTGCTAATTAATTTACGGTTAGGCGAAAAGGAATGGTCACTGTCGTCCTCGACTAAATGCGCGGAGGATTCGTACTCGTGGGGCACACGCACACCGCAGAAATGCAATGTTCTCTGCAGACAACCTACAGTATGATGATTTGTACTATTCGAGTCATATTATGATCTATGAAATCAAATCACACATGAGTCACCTGACGAAATCTTAGAACGCCAGGTCAGTCTCTGCTAACACTTCGTATACAAATTGGAGCTCAGGACAACCGTACCTGCTGGCTGCACTCTTGCAGAGCTATCTGTGTACTATATCTGACAGTAGAAAGAGATCCAGAGAATGTGTACCAGTAGAATGTGCAGTGGGAATGGAACCTGAGACGTTTCTGCCATATACTGTAGCTTCGTGTAACAAATTTCCCAGTTCCCGTCCCATCTCTCACCAGACAACCAACCCTGCAGAAAAAGGCCGGGGAAGCGTGGACCGTCTAACAAAACAAAAAGTTTGATGGGAGTAGTATGGTTCGAGCAAGCCGGTTACTGGGCCCTTGTCATTTACTCAACCGTGAAGCTTTCAAACTGCTAGAGGGTAAATTTGTTTATTCATCTCGGAGACTCTTGTCCGCGGACGGCATGAGACGAGACAGCAGGCGTCGGCGTCGGCGTCACTACCTCTCGCTGCAGCTGCAATTGGAGATTTGCAGCAAAATGTCCACGCATGCGTTTACATAGTCAGTTAACCTGCTGGGTTTTTTTAACCAACCGGCAGTGCTGTTTCTATCTATTCATAATACCAGTACTAAGTTGCTGTTCTGTTAGACTGCATTTATATATACAGAGAAAAAAAAAAAGAAAAGTCAAAGCAACAAGCGACGCGACGCCTACTGTGTCCACAACAACTGATGCAATGCATGCAACTAAAACACCAACATAAAAAGGAGATCAGTTTGGTCTAATTTCGAGCACGAACACACGAGTTGTATCATCTGTACTTGCCGCATGTCGCTTCCTGCACGGCTGTAGCGCATAGTAGATAGATAATTAGGACTTGTTTAGATTGTGCAAAGTGAGGTTGAAAGATCTGTAGCATTTTTATTTGTATTTGGCAAATATTATCTAATTGTGGACTAACTTGGTTCAAAAGATTTATCTCGTGATTTACCCAAACTGTGTAATTAGTTGTTTTTTACTTATATTTAGTGTTCCATGTATGCGGATAAAAATTGATGTGATAGAGAGAATGGAAAAAACTTAAAATTTAGATGGTATCTAAACAAAACCTTAATGGATTTTTGTTCAGCAAGGTGGGACGAATGGGGATATGAGATGACTGCAGTCTACTGCAGATGAACAAGTGCATCGATGATGATGCTTCTTTCTTGTCTTGTCAGGGCGTTGAGATCTCTCTAGACAGTAGACACCTTCGTCAACGTGGCGGTCAATTCAAGGATTGGCTGCCAATTCTGTCTTCCCGCAGTCTATCCAGGATAACGAGAAAGAAAGAGAGAGGACCAAAGTGGAGCGTGAACAGTGCCGGCCCTGGGGGGAGGCAGCTTGTGCGACGCTCTAGGGCCTATGAGGGATGGGGCCTAAATCCAAATATATAGGACCCCATACTATAGAGTTTTATTCTTTATTAAGGTAATCATATTAGTTCTAAAAGTACAAATATATTACTATTTTAGTATACATTATTTCTTGATAATTATTAAATATAAATACATAATAAATTAGTGTCTTTATATATTATAAGATTTTATACATGATTTAAAGGGGCCATAGCGACGAGTTCGCCAGAGGGCCCTCAAATTTCTAGGGCCGTGAACAGAATAATGTCACGAAAGGTCGACCGAGAGGTTCTTGTAACCTCAATAACTCTGGCCATCGGCTCAACGGCCAGAAGGGTTACCATCACATTGAACGATTGGGGTGATTAGTGCACCCATTAATTAGCCCATGTCGTTGTACAGGTACAGAGCCAAGATAGAGGGCTCCCTGCAGCGGCCAAGATACTGTGGGTAACGGGGCTCAATGAACAGCGATTCCAGACAAAAACAAACGTGTTCGAACGAACTGCAAAAACTATCTTGTGTGCACGTAAACGAAAAGCTTTAGTGAACTGTATCCCACTGTACATAGCTCGGCCCTCGGCATAGATGTGTTTGCGGCGAATTTGTATTGCGCGGCTAAAATCTGGACTGATGGAGCACTCTGTGCGTACCAGTACGGGAACGACCGACAGACAAGAGACCATGCTGACCATTTCACTTTCGAATTTTGAGCAATCAGGCTCACAATTATTTCGGCATCGTGAGAGATACGTTTTAGGACCTTTTAAAAGCAAAAAAAATCGCTTTGAGGAGGTTTTATTTTTTGGCTTTTAGAAGTTTTTTATTATTTTTGAAAGTTCTCAAAACTGAAGTCCAAACAAGTTTTCCTTGGACACTACTAACTAATACTATTAATTAAAAGTTTAAATTAGTACTATTAGTGGATTTAAATATCCCAATTAATATTAGCTAAGAGGTTGTTAACTATTAGTTCTAGTAGTAGATTTACGACCGCTACGAGCATCTTCACTTGATCTTCTATACTTTTTCCCCTCTAACTAGCCAGCTATACTTTTAGATATAAGTAAACTTTGCTCCAACAAATTACCAAAATCCTCTCCTTTATTTTATACCTAATAAACAATGTCCATATATCAGTGTCACTATCTTCTTTCTCCTTTAAGGCCTCAACACATGCCACCCTTCTGTATATCTCTTTTCTCTCGCGCCACTACACCCAAGATAGGGGTCAGGCGCAGGGGGTGACCAAAGGCTAGGTGGACCTGCATCTAGGAACGACACGGAGTGACGACCTAGAGCGATGGCCAGCTGCAACCATGCGCGAGCGACGAGTAGTGGTTGTGCCCACGCACATGTGGCGAGGGTTGTGGATAGTCACGTGCAGCTGTTGGTGCCTAGAAGCCTAGTGGATAGTCGTTGGGCTGGTGAACGAACAGGTGCGAGAAGCATGTATAGCAAGCTGTGGCCAGGCATGGGCATTCAGCAAGAACGCTACGGCCTAAAGCTGACAGTGGGCTAAAATTCAAACTAAACCCGCATCAATCCAAAGTATGTATATTTAAAAATCAAATCTAAACCAAACTAGATCGTGAATTCAATCATCAACACCAAATCAAACCACTTGTATGTTCAACCCATTAAAATACATTTCCAACCTACCAATTCACTGGCACCTCATGCTATTGTTTATATTTAGTCATAAACAAAAGCAAAAAATGAATAGATAGAATAAACTCATTATTAACTCTATTATTGACAGTCAAACTAAATCAGCTCATTTTAATAGGGCCCAAACCAAACCAGCCCAACTGACTTCTTAGCCTGTTTCACCCCAAACCAATACAGCCCAAAAGCAAAACCAAACCAAAAAACCGGGCTTAACCCAAACCATTGTCAGGTTCACTACGGCCAGCTGCGATGCGCATATGCTCGTCGGCGAACAGGCGCGCGATGTGTGTGCAACGGCTTCCATGGTCCTTCGACAAAAAACAGGCAAGTGGTGGGATATATTATATGAGATGTGTATTAAATCTCTTATTTAAGGGATATAAAAGAGTATAGCAGGTCTGATGGAGATGCTCTGATAGGTACCAACTAACTATTAGCAACATATCAACATGGGAGACAAACAGCCCTATGCTAATAACTAACATTCTATATGAGCATCTCTAAGATTATATCCAAGAGTTTCTAAAATCAACTTCTAATCTTTGTTTTTACAAAACTGGAAAAAAAAAACTCTCTTTAACAAATTTCAATTTTCAGTCTTTCAACACCAAGGAATCAATGTTGGCATGACTTCACGTGACATTTTTCCCTTTGTCGTGCTAAGAAAGAAGTAGAAGCTGATCGTCGATGCCTCTTTGCCCTATAAAAGGGTAAAATCAATCTCCATTGTCATGCTGTTTGCCCTAGCAAATTCTTGGTATGCCCTAAAAGCCTGGAGCTGGAGGCCTTCGGCGGCCCTCGCTACCACTATACTATACCATGGATCGAGTTTCATTGCTGCCGCTCGCCATTTGAGACTGGTTCTTGATCGTGCTACACGAATGCCTCCTGCATGCCCGATGCCCCCATACTGGTTTAACAGAGGCGTCCAACAAGCGTATCCTTAGGACTCGAGTCAGGAGGTACCACGGGGTTCGCTCGCTTCATCAGAGGACCATCGTATTTCTGAGAAAAAACAACGTCACAACCCGTAGGTCAAAGCGCAGTCTGCAGACATTCGTAACTTTCACTGCCGGCTCTTCCATTTTACTCGGGTTGTTTGACTGGTCATGTAAGCTAATTGATAAGATAAGCCGGCTGGTTTATTATGATAAAAAAAATATCATTCAAACGGCTAATAAATCTAAATAATAAGATAAGCAAACAGTGCGTCTGTGAGTTGTCACGTGTGGTCAGAATTCCCAGCCAACCGACTGGCAGACTCCTCTGCAGTTGACACCGACGGATCCACGCCCTCCAACGGGTCAACTGCCAAGCCCCGAGGTGGACACGAAAGAGAGCATCTCGTTCCACCATTCAGCTCCGTCGGCGTCCCACCTGTGCGCGCCATTACGGGTTGACAGGTGCGTGTCCATGTAAAATACTTTTCCAACTTGTGTTTGCCCTTCCATAATCCATATCGTAGGATAAATATGGCTTCTTGCCTCCTCGTTTTATTAGGTTGACAAAAATAGTCAAGACATTGGACTGATCGATGGAGGCGATTGGATGCCGGCAGGACCTGCGATTGACGTTTTTCTCTTTTTTTGTCTGGGTTCGTTGATGCAGAGTCCGCAGCAGCATACTTTTCAACCCTTCAGGATATGGTTGGAGGATCTCACTTTGTACTATTGTCTACTCTACTAGAAAGATCTCGCCTTGCACTGATAGTATTAAGTTGCATATGACATATCGTTTTCGCCGTTGAAGGACCATGACATAACGTTTAGACCAGACGATAAGATTGAACTACTGTTATGACTTATGAGATACATGAACAATGACTGCTTGGATTGAGCTACTGTATGACCAAAAGGATTAAATAATTAGGTTCGAGTCATTTCTGGAACTAAAACTATACGCATTGAAGATATATTGCCATATTTTTTTATATATATATATATATATATATATACTGTATGACCAAAATAATTACTATGGAATTATATTAAATAATAATAGGTTCGAGTTACTATAATTTCTGGAACATTAAAACTATACGCACATAGTGAAGATATAAATTGGCATTAGTTGAGTTTTTTTTATATATAATAAATTGGAGTTGGGTAAGGAGTTACTATAATTCTTATAAAACGGTGGCTACGAGAATAAGTTATTTGGCCAGCTATAGAGTAGTAGTTCTATATATATATATATATATATATATATATATATATATATATATATATATATATATATGGGGCAGACGGAGTATTTGTATTTCCTTCACCTTTCTTCAGGGGCAGACGCTTTTTTTTTTTTGAGAGGACAGACGCATTATTTGCTTGCAACAAGAACTGAACGGGCGGATGCCCATGGGCCATGGCCTGAGATAGATGTAAGATCGGGCTAGGTCATTTAGCAGGAAATCATGGGCCAGAGTCCGAACAACAACATAAGGGTCCATTTCCGGCCAAGGCCCACGTAATCCATCCGTTGGCGGCGTGCGAGTCAACGCAAAGCAACGCGCCGCGCTGCAGGTTTCCACACGAGACCAGACCCACCCCGATCTCCTCCCGATGCGGGGCCCAGCTGCCCGGGAATCCGAGGCGGAGGGGATCATTCCAGCAGCTCCAAACCGCGCCCCGCACCCGGCTCATGTGGACCGTTCTCCGCGGCCCCACAGGCATGCGCACCGCGGTGCACAAAGATCGAGACCACGGCGTGCGGTGGGGCCGTGTGTACGGGGCGGCGCCGAAGTCGGGGACCCCACCGTATTCGGTCGCCCATCACTACCCGTACACACCTGGCACGCCTAATAGACCACGTAACGCAGTGGAATCCAATGCGGCATATCCATCCTTCCAGTCCAATCTTACACCAAGGCCCCTCGTTAACAAAGCTAACCCCGTAGAAACGCCCTCCGCTTGTGGCCCAGGAAGGACTGATCCGTGATATCTTATAACACAGGCCCTCCATCGAAAGGAGTTTTAAACCGAAACAGCGGATCGCGGGTTCCCGCCCTCCGCGCGCCCTTTCCCGCTTAAATTCCTACTCCCCGGATCCGAGGGCGCGGGAGCCGCCACGTCACCGATTCCCGCCCGCCTTGCTCAGCACGGAGCCGTCCAGTTCCGTCCTTGGGAAGCCGGATCCTCCCCGCCGCAGCCGCCCCCTCCTTTATATTCCTCCGCCGGCTGCGTCCCTTCCCAGTTCCCTCCCAATCCAGCGTTTCAAAAAAAGGAAACCAAATTTCTTCTTCCCTCGAAAAATCAGTCTCGCCTCAACTCAATGGAGAGCAGCGTAGGCGTAGAGAAGGCGGCGGCGGTGGCGGTGGCTGTGGGCGGCGGCGGAGGGTATGGCTGCGGCGGGTGGGAGACGCCGAAGCGGGAGGAGTGCCGCATCCCGGCGACGCTGCCCTGCCCGCGCGGCGCCGAGGAAGGCCGTGCCGGACTTCGGGAAGCGGCGCGGCCCGCCCAAGAACGGCTACTTCCAGCCGCCGGACCTGGAGGCGCTCTTCGCGCTGGCGCCGCGCCGCCAGGCCTCCTCCTGCGCTTGACTTCGGCGACGGAACCTGCGGTGGCAGAGAAGGGCTCTCTGTTCCAGATTGATTTTGGGAGTTGTAGATAGCTTTCCAGTCTCTGTTGTACTTCTAGTAGGGTTTAGTTAGTAGCGGGTGGATTATGGAGGCAGTGGGAGGGTTTTAGGGAGTAGTGGGTAGTAGGTAGGTTGGTGGTGGTGGTGGATGCTTGAGATGAGAACTCATAAGCATACTGTTTGGTTCAGACTTCAGATGATGAAATCCTTATATGTTTCTTGCCACTTGTGCGAATATTGATGTCACTAGCCCTTTATGCGATTGAGATGTTGCAGTAGATGTTCACTAATACTTGCGGCTGTGATTATGGGCGGTGTGAAGATTGCGGCGGCGCTGTTTGCTTCCCTTGCATGCGCGGCAAGCATCTTATGTGAGCACCTAGGATACTGCCGTACTGGTGATGATGGTGATCAGTGGCCATGTTTGCAACTTGAAACTTCGAAAAAGCCTCTCCTGACTCCTGTAGTGGGGTATGCTTCATTGCTACTGCTGCAGTCTATTCTTCTCCCTTTTAATCGGTGTTACTATTAGAAACTGTGTTTTCAATGGAGGGTTATTAGCAGCAGTAATCCGTGCAGATGAAATGATGTTAACTGCTGTGCCTCACAACTGGTACAGTACATTACATGAACTGCAAGGCATTAAAACACAAATTCAATCGAGAGGGAAGCTGTGCTCTTGATCCCGGCCGCAGTTATTGAGGAGCCCTGCAGCGCGATGTGGGCTTTGGCAATCGCCTGCCTCCTGTCTCCTAGGCGCATCCATCGCAATGTATGTGGACGGCCCGTGTGTGTGACTAGCGTCAGGGGGCTTCAGAGAGCTCGCTTCTGTGGTCCTGAATCCATCATCATCGCGAGGGCCGAGGGAGGGGTGACGCGGACGGACGGCTTCAAGTTCCATTCCAGATGCTGCGAACGACGAGGCGAGCCGACAGGATAACACAAGCTCGCTGCCCGCCTGGTGGGGGTACCGGTTGTTTGTTTGTTGCCTGTTGGTGACCGGGGCGGTGCGGGCATGTGTTTTGCCTCGAGGGCACCGGGCGCCTGCCGGCCCCCCGTGTCCCGTGCCGTGCTGCCCCGTGGCCTGAGGCGCGCGGGAGTGTGGCGAGGGACCAGCACGGCAGCCGGCAGCGTGAAGACGGTGGAAACCGTACTCCTTGCTACTACTCGCTCCTTGCTACAGTACTACTCTTCTAGTGTGATGCACTGATGCTCCTCCTGCAAGTGAGATTTTAGGTCCACTTCAATCAGTTTACACTTTTTTCCACACGAAGGCAACCCCATTTCTATTACTGAAATACAAGCATGTTTAGGAGAACACAGAAAAAGGCAGAATTCAGAAAGACCCAGCTGCTCCAGAACTTAGGGGGTGTTTGGTTTTGCCCTGTCCCATCGAATCTTTACACACATACATAAAGCATTAAATATAGACTAAAAAACTAATTACACAGATTGTGACTTTTTTGTGAAACGAATCTTTTAAACCTAATTAGTCTATGATTTAACAATGTGATGCTGCGATAAATATTTGCTAATAACAGATTAATTATACTTAAAATTTTTGTCTCGTCGTATACTAATTAGTATTGTAATTAGTCTTTTTATTGGTATCTGAACACCCACTCCGACATCCCTCCGACGTTCCGATGTGACACACTGCATCCAAACACCCCTTACTCTAGCACATAACTGACATTCAAAACCAGCGCGCTCCTAAAGAAACCTTTAAAGAAGTGCCCAAAAAAATCAAATACAGCGACCTGAAACTCCTCACAGGAGAGTGAAAGTATATATTACAGCCAAAAGGACACCCAACAGGTGCACGAAGCCAGGACCACAGCACTAATCATAATGTCAGTTTACACTTACAAGTCGAAGGACCATTATTCTTTCTTTCCAGGTAATATATTTGCGGTGCCTGTCCTCGTAGGTTCCATGATATCCATACACATGTGTTGCGATAGGTTGCCAAGTAACTTTCGCGGTTCTCCTTTCCTCAACGACCAACACTCGCGACGTGTAAAATGTCTAACGGCTTCTTCTACGAGCGAACATCCTGACGGCAACATGGCACCGGCCAATTAGCCATGCAATTTGGTTTTAATTAATCATTAATGCTGGTAATATAGTATTCTGCAGCTCATGCAAAGCGGTTTCCGTTGCAGCTACCGGCTCCACCTCCACGATAGCGCATTGGCGCCAGAGATTCAGAGGTGTGTGCCGTGTGCAGCTGAAGGGGGGCGTCGGTCGGTGCCCAACCACTGCACGACGCCAAACTGCGAGACCTTGGAGAAAACCTCAGTAGTTCAGTCAGATCCTTAGTCCTCAAGCCAGACATCACACATAGTTTGTTGGCAGCAACACATCTGATGATCTGAATTCTGATCTGGCAACACAAAATCACAAGCATTTGTCCCGTCGCAACCAACACTGATTCGGGCTAATCTAATCGTACTCGCATCCCAAACAAAAAGGTCACAGACAGTGGGTAGCACACCATACGCCTTTCCAGTTCCTCGTTCCTGTTGAGCGAGTATAGAAATTGGCCTAGTTCGATAAATAGATAAATAGGCGTACACAAAGAAAGTTTTTAGGCCTCGCTTACAAGGGTGCAGAGGTGACGCACGTTTGGTAGGAGTAGTTGAGTTAATGGACTCAACTGATTTGGCTAAAGAGATGCACAACTAGAGGCAAGTCGTTTCATTCTCTCTTTTTTTTCATTCGTATAATTGGATCATGCCTTTTTTACTTGCTTTATATTCAAGGGACAACAAACGCTGCCTGACATGTTCCTGGTCCTGGATGGTTCTGCCTCCTCGCACTGTCAGAACGATGTCTATACCAATTCGACTGTGTTTTTTCACATTTTTCCTCAGAAAAAGGTCATCTAGAATTCAAGTTTTCATAGAAACGTACTGACTAATGGTTTTGGATGTGGCCACAATATACGAAGTAAGGGGGACCACCTAATCTCAGGATTACATGATGTCTGTCTCTCATCTCTACCTGATACAGTGATACATGTAGTAGCCACACCACGCACACGCCTGTCACCCAAACCCCGCTGTATTCTACTTCCTGCCCCTATGTGAAAGAGAGAGACTAACAGCTAGTTAGAGTCTATTAGGCTAGACTAAAAATTAGTTTTTTTTGACAATTAGACTAAAAATTAGTTCATTTTTTAGTTTGTCCGTTTGGATAGATTAGAACAAATACAGTCATCCAAACGTGCTCTTGGCTTGATGACAGGGCATGTCAGTGTACATGTGTTTGAGAGAGAGAGAGAGAGAGAGAGAGAGAGACGGTAGATTGCTTAATAGCCAATCGGATTGTGCTTGAGGTATATCATCGGATAAAGTTAAATGGAAAATCTATCCGCCCGCCAGCTCCACTTCAACAAACACATACAGTTCCAAGCAACGTACGGCACTGTTTGGCTACCTTGTTTGTGTTCAGACGCTGGTCTTATTAAAGAAGCCCCAAATCACAACGAAGAAAAGGCAAAGGCATGCACGTATATAAGATTGACGCAGTGGGGCCATGGTTAGCTTCAAAGGCTCCCAAAACACAAGGCAGTCGACAAAATAAAGGTGCACGCAGAAGGGTAAACAGTGGGAGCCGATCTTTGATAAGAAATGTATCTTATGGAGTTTATTGCTTGCTGACAGAAAAGGTCAACTTAAAGCGAGTGCCCCATATGTTCCAATTAGGAATTGATATTTCACCTTCTTGGAATGATTTCTTGTCTGAAATAGTTAGGCTTCCTCCATGCAGCGTCATAAATAGGAGTACTTTTATAGCTTAATTGATGAAAAGTGAACCGGGAGTAGCATAACTCTGCATGCATATCTATTCTGAGTTCATTTAGTGATTACTCCTCCCGTTTTTTGACATGTCGTATTAGACTTGTCATAATTCAAATATTTCTAACTTTACCATTAATTAGATAAAAGATCATGTAATTTAACAACATTATTATGAAAGTATTTCTTAAGGTGAATCTAGAAACATATATAAATCTTATATTATCAATGTATACAATTTTTAAAAAAATTAATGGTCAAAGATAGAAATGTTTGACTTAAATAATAGGGAGTAGTACAGATGCTATCATATAATCGTTGAAAACACATAACATAGCTAGTTTATTATACTAGGAAAAAAGAACTTTTGCAACAAAAGATACTGTAGCAATACTTGAGTTCTTATGAAAACATGTATTGTTCGTGTAAATGGAGAAGCGATTCTTGTTTGATTCTCACCAAAAATAAACTATGTTTTGCCCATTTGGCTATCTAGGAGCAACTCTTTTTTTTTAGCACATGTAAAAGGATTGAGCGTCTTTGTATTATGGTAGAGTAAAAGTTTTGGCTATAACACGCTCAAGTAGCACCCTAGGGAGTTTATTGGGTCTACCATTATTCTCTTGGGCCCTCCCTAGTGTACATACAAGCTAAGCTATTAATCGTGGCAGAAGACGACCTAGGTTTGAACCCGTTTCTCCGCCTCGTGTTTGATTACGGCTAGGAGTTGCGGCAGCTTGGGTGGCTAGGAGTTGCGGCAGTTTGGGAGCTGGCACCTCGGAAGCACGTAGAGTTCCTCTCCTTCCATAATTCCCATGCTATCTAGGAGCAATTCTCCGGAGAATCTCGAGCGCGGAGCGCTCCCAAACGACCTCAATGATGTGATCATCTAGCATATTACATCTAGGTGGATCACCCTTGCTCCAAATCCTAGCCAGCCACAGTTGGAACTTGGAACTGTATTAAATAGTAAAGCAGTATATATATTCAACTCTGATTTGCTGAAAACACTGCTTGTTTTTACACTAGAACTTTGTGTAAAGTATCAAGTCAATCTGCCCGGATGATTTTCCACCACTGCTCAGAGTAACAACTAAAAATGAAGAGGCTTCACTAAACCAAACCCCACACAGATACAGGGCCTTACGCAGCCATAGAGCTTGGAGCAACGAGTGGCCCAAGGACAAGTTTTTCTATTTGCCCCCACCAACTAGGCCAACCACCACCGTGCTGTGACCTCCTACCATGCAGGCCACGAACCCCGGCCGGTCGACGGCCATCATGGGCGCCTATATAGAACCCAGCACTCATTCCATAGCAAAGTGCACCACTTCACTTGCTTCAAAGCGCAAACACACAAACAAGAAGGGCGGCCGGAGCGGTTGTCATCATCGTCAGACAATGGGCGCGCGTCCTGGCCTCCGGCGAGGCGGCCAAGCTGCCGCCGCCGCCGTCTTCTCTGCATGTCCCTTCCTCATCGCCTTCGCCGCCGCAGTCCTCCCCGCCTTGCCGGGCCTCGCAGCCGGCGACACCCATCACTATACGTTCAACGTACACAACTGCTGCTCTCGCGCACGAGCATTATCAGTCTCGAATATAATATTATAATATAAGGCTCGCACCTAAGTTCTCGCTAGTATTGGTGCGTCCCACGTGGACTCATGCGTGGCTTTGATTTTTGCAGGTTCAAATGACGAATGTGACACGGCTGTGCGTGACCAAGAGCATCCCGACGGTGAACGGGCAGTTCCCGGGGCCGAAGCTTGTCGTGCGGGAAGGCGACCGCCTCATCGTCAAGGTTCACAACCACATCAACTACAACGTCTCGTTCCACTGGTAAGATCATATCTCAGGGCAGGACGACGACAGCACTCGTGCCGGTTGGCAACGTTCAATTCCCAGCTGCCATGCATCTGCCGCCCGGCGTCTCACCGGCGTCGTCATGCATGCCCGCAGGCACGGCGTCCGGCAGCTGGGCAACGGATGGGCGGACGGACCGTCGTACATCACGCAGTGCCCGATCCAGGGCGGGCAGAGCTACGTGTACGACTTCACCATCACGGGGCAGCGCGGCACGCTGTGGTGGCACGCGCACTTCTCCTGGCTGCGCGTGCACCTCCACGGCCCGCTCGTCATCCTCCCCAAGCGCGGCGAGGGATACCCGTTCCCGCGACCCTACAAGGAGCTGCCCATCCTCTTCGGTAACATAATGCTTCTCTCTGCCCTCTGCTCTCGTCTCGCCCCCTTTCCATCATCAGTTTTTTTTTTTAATGCCTCAACTCTTCAAGTATGAGTTGTAGTACCCTCCATCATCAGTTACTCCTACTACTCGATGCAATGCCGTGACACGTTCGTTATTGGCAGGCGAATGGTTCAATGCGGACACGGAGGCCGTCATCAACCAGGCCCTGCAAACTGGCGCCGGCCCAAACGTCTCCGATGCCTACACCTTCAATGGGCTTCCAGGCCCAACATATAACTGCTCGTCTAAAGGTACATCCCCTTTCTTAGGAAGGACTAAATTAGGCCCATTGCTCATGCTTATTTAGTTTCATGTTTTATACAAAAATAAAATGGGACGAAGAACAAGGAAGCTTGGATTTGTGATTTTTGAATTTAAAAAAAAAAAAACAGACACGTACAAGCTCAAGGTAAAGCCCGGGAGGACGTACATGCTCCGGCTCATAAACTCCGCCCTCAACGACGAGCTCTTCTTCGGCATCGCCAACCACACGCTCACCGTCGTCGAGGCGGACGCCAACTACGTCAAGCCGTTCACCGTCAGCACGCTCGTCATCTCGCCGGGGCAGACCATGAACGTGCTCCTCACGACGCCCACGAACCCCGCCTCCCCGGCCTACGCCATGGCGATCGCGCCCTACACCAACACGCAGGGCACGTTCGACAACACCACCGCGGCCGCCGTCCTCGAGTACGCCCCGACGCCGCCCGTCGCGATCAGCAACAACAGCCTGCCCCTGCCGGCGCTGCCGCGGTACAACGACACCGGCGCGGTGACCAACTTCTCGCGCAACTTCCGCAGCCTGAACAGCGCGCAGTACCCGGCGCGCGTGCCGGCGGCGGTGGACCGGCACCTGCTCTTCACCGTCGGGCTCGGCACGGACCCGTGCCCGTCCAACCAGACGTGCCAGGGCCCCAACGGCACCAAGTTCGCCGCGTCCATCAACAACAACTCCTTCTTCCGCCCGCGGATCGCGCTCCTGGAGGCGCACTACCAGCGCCGCTACGCCGGCGTGCTCCTCGCCAACTTCCCCACCACGCCGCCGCACCCGTTCAACTACACGGGCACCCCGCCCAACAACACGTTCGTGCAGCACGGCACCCGGGTGGTGCCGCTCAGCTTCAACACCTCCGTGGAGCTGGTGCTGCAGGGCACCAGCATCCAGGGCGCCGAGAGCCACCCGCTGCACCTGCACGGCTACAACTTCTTCGTCGTCGGCCAGGGGTTCGGCAACTTCGACCCCGTGAACGACCCGCCCAAGTACAACCTCGCCGACCCCGTGGAGCGGAACACCATCAGCGTGCCCACCGCCGGCTGGGTCGCCGTCCGCTTCCTCGCCGACAACCCGGGTAATCATTGCAACTAATCCATCTTTGCAGTTTACACCCGTCGACGATCCGACATATATGGATGCTCGCTCTGCCTGTGTTGACTTGGTTGCGTCGTCTCGTCTTGCAGGCGTGTGGCTGATGCATTGCCACTTCGACGTGCACCTGAGCTGGGGCCTGTCCATGGCGTGGCTTGTCAACGACGGCCCGCTGCCGAATCAGAAGATGTTGCCCCCCCCATCCGATCTTCCAAAATGCTGATGACCGATCGTTTATCATCCGAGGGGGTAGACGGGCTTTTAAGAAGGTTTTGGTGCACGTCTGCGTACTTTCTGACGATGTTTGAAACAATTTGGTTTGGACTATTTAATTGCTGTGTGCCGATTTTTGGCAAGTGACTGGGATTTTGCGATCCGCTTAATCCCTCTTTTGAAACATAATAAGATGTAACAATGTTTGTTCTACTGTTAATATTTTCTTAACCCCTTTCTGAACATTCAGCATTGGTATAAGGTTTGGTGTGTTCACATGATCAAATACAATTATGTCAGTATGTCATGACTTGTGTTATTTATTACTTATTCTTGTGTCCCTTTTTTCATGTCTCAGTATATCGTTTAGTACTGAATCCCTCTGGCAGAAAAGTTTGGTGCCAGTACACCACCAGGCCGTGTATTATATTGGTGCCATGTTTTATATTGGTCACCTACCGCAATGGACATAACTGAACAATTGGAGTACATGAACATCATGCGCCTGAAATAGCATGTGCTAGCAAATTGCCAGTGCGCTAGCCTACCATTTTACTAGTACAAAATAGCTTAGCACGACAAGCTGTAGCATGGGACCATTAACTAACACACACCTTGTCTTGTTGCGCATGGCGGTACAGAAACTACTGAACAAAGCCCATCAGTCTATTGTCACAGTAACTATAAAAATAATACGTCTATTGTGATTGCCATTAATCGCTATTGCAGCCCATCTGCCGCATTTATGTTCCGGCAAACGGCTCAACATATTAGCAGTCCCGAGCTCAATTAAACTATGATCACTCGGTCACCTGCACATGTCTTCATTATTTTTTTTACAGGAAAAACATCAGCCTAGAATCTACTCTAGATGCATGTCTATTTCGTAGGATATGATTGGACAAAACTTAATAAAACTGTGACAGTGAAATCGTACTATTAGTACTGGTACAATTGCTCAAATACTAGCTTAATATAGAGGGATCACATGCTTTCCAATGGGAATCATCAGGATGGAGCAACTCAACAAGCGGCGGTCTGCCTGCCCTAGTCCTCTTGACACTCCTTTTTAATATTACAATAGCATCTGACTTGGAGAGGTGTCAGATAATAATAATCTATTACAATTCATCACACAACAACAAACCAAACAAGAAGTTTACAAAACCAGCTTTTAACTCAACGATGAAAACAAAATGATGTGAAAACGCATTGTCATATTCTTTTAAGCTTTTAGCATGTCTCAACGCAACTCTCCATATCAAAACAATGTTGTTCTTATGTATACAATGAAATTCTCACTATGAGGATTTGGTAGAAAAAGTTTATACACTCTCCTCCATTTCTGAATTCTAAGTCATTTCAATTTTTTTTAAGTCAAACATCTCAAGTTTCATTAAAATTACATTGGTTTAAGAAATATTTTATATTCAATAATAAAGTGAGAATTAATTAACTTTAAAATTATTTGATATTTTTAAAAAGTGACAATTACTTTTCTTAGGGGGAGAGAGTAGAAATGATGGCACACACACTTGAGCTCCAAGGCAACACAGCGACGACCTTGGAGACGTGCAGGCGTGATGGAATAAAGTGACGATTCGATCGGACGGTTTCACCTAAGGATCGACGACTGTAATACTACATAATACCTGATCAAAATCCCTAACTTGTATTCTACGGGAGATTCATCATGGCGCATTGGTGCGCATCACTGACTATGAGCTCGATCGTGTCTTTCAGACTCTCACGCGTGGAGATGGAAGTGGAAGCAAGCAAGCAACATGATCGTGGCAGACGGAGCATTGGTTGCCCGTCGGCCGTCGCTTTTCGCCGATCGATATTCTCTGTCAATCAAGGCGCCACTGGCTCGTCGCGTGATCGCACACGTGTAACTGTTGGTGTCGCGCGCATTGCTTCTCCCCCGCCTGCGAAAGAGTCAAAAAAAGAGCGAGACGCATGCCGAACCGTAATTAAACACGCCGGATCATCAGACGCACGCTGTCGTCGCGTCGTCGATCGCATGCAACGCGTGCAGTGCAGCTGGAGCGCAAGCAGATTCTGCGGTGCCAATGCACAGTGGCACTGTGGAGGAGTACGCCCAGGGCGCCACTGTTGCAAGCTGGAGGGAGCGGAAGTGTAGTACACTATACGCGCGTGCCAGTATCATCCTTGCGATGCCTTGCCTCCGTCGCCTCCTCTCTCGCTCACGCGACGCACTGTATGTTCTGACCCAGAAACGTGTAGGTGTAGTAGTAGGCCCGTGTCAGGCAGGCACCTCGCTCTCGCACAGTAGACAGCACGCACTGTGCCATTCGCCATGCGCGGATGCGGCTGGGGCCCATGCATGGCCGGCCGGAGCCGGTCTTTTCTCGCGTGTACGTACGCGCGCGCGCGCATCTTGCTGGTATTTTACCCATATCCGAGACATGAGTTCCTGATCGGCAGGAGTAGTACGTACTCCCTCCGTTCCACAAATAAAAGAACATATTTGACTTCTACAATTTTTATTTGACCATTCGTCTTATTTAAAATTTTTTAATAAATAATATTTATTTTGTTACGACTTATTTTATCATTAGAGATATTTTTATAATAATTAATTTATTTTATTATTTGTATAAAAAATTTAAATAAGACGAATGGTCAAACAGAAATCATAAAAGTAAAAGATGTTCTTTTATTTATGGAACGATTTATTTTATCACTAGAGATATGTATGATAACGTGAAGCGCGAAAAGACAGGGTTAGATTGATGAGTGAGTCCGTACGGAGGGCAGGTAGGTGGTCAGGCCGTCAGAGAGGCAGCCACCTCCACAAATGGCGCTGATCGGCAGGGACGGAGACAAAGACGTCAGGAAGCCAGCCGTCTCGGGTGCGAGAGAAAAAACTCGAAAGCATGGCGAGCATGCTTTCGGTCTCCATCGCTGCACGATCGGAAGCAACTACGGATAGTAGTAGTAGTACTAACGTTATTTTTTTGGAAAAATATCAGATATTTATATAATAATATCAGACAGTATTTGTCCTTGCTTCAACTGAAAAAGAAAAGAAAAGAGGGAGAACAAAAATCCGGCGCCCCCGGGGGGCCATGCATGTTCCATCTTTGACCGGTCCACTCAGCAGCAAACCATCATACTGTACCCGTTTGGCCCAATAGGGGGGCTTTAATCAATGATGATGATCATCATCATCAATCTCTCGGCAAGCAAGCGGCTCTGGATATCGGATATGGATCTCACCAGCATCACATGGCGTGGCAGACAGAGGCTGTGCCCCCCATGCAGCAGCTCTCTTTGCTTCTTCTTCTTGGACCGGGGAGCCGAGAAAACGGCTGCTCTGCTAGTGCTAGATGCCGCCGTTCCGTGCCAAAAACTCGTCGCGCATGCGTGGGCGGGCGTGCAGTGCAGTGCAGGCCGGGTAGTACGCTGTTGTTTTTGACCCCGGACGGCGACGGCGTCATGTAGCGCGAGGGCCCCGCCCCGTGCATCGCCGCGCGAGGCTGCGCTGCTGTGGCCAGGGTGGCCGACCGCCCGTCCATCGCCGCCTTCCCGAGGCGCAGGACGAGCGAGGAGCGCTGCGCTGCGCCTCTGCGCCCGCCTGTAGCCGAGCCGAGCCGAGCCCAGCCAGCTGGGCCGGCTACAGCTGCTGGCTGCTGCCGCTGCCCGCTGGGATGGGAGCCCCCAGGCCAGCCAGAGCCAGGCCCCAACCGCCCGCCCGGCCGCCCGGGACCGGTCCACCAGCGCTTGCGCGCGCCAGTCTGCCGCCTCGCTGCCGTGCCAGATCGGTTCGCGCGCTACAGTGTAAAGCTGACGCCACTCGGCTCCCGCTGCTGGTCGCCCCACCCTCCACGGCCCACGCATTGCGCTGCCAACCCCACCACCACCCACGTACGGGTACAGCCGGCCCTCGCGACGCACGGCACGGGCCGACGGGTCGCTCGTGATCGACTTCCGGGCGGCGCGTCCGCGCCCGAGCGACCTGACCTGCGTGGCGCTTTTTTTTACCTTTACAAAGTGGAGCATAGTATAGTACCCATTTCGAGCCAAAGGCTTGGGGGCTCCGCGAGCTAAGCTTTTGACCTCCCGCACGGGCAACGGCGGCCCACAGGAGGGACGGACGGCGACGGACACACAGACATCAGCTGCTCCTCCATAGAAAAAGGGAAAAAAAAGACATCAGCCGCTGTGCGGTTCTGCTGCCCCGTGCCCGTGCGTCTCCGTGTGCGTGTGGGGGCCTGGCGGCCTGGGGGAGTGCTTGCTTCGTGCCGTGCCTGAAACTTTGAATATTTATTTGCATGCTGCATTGCATGCATGAGCTTTGCCATGCGTCTGTCTGTGGCTTCTGAAGCTTCGCTAGTCAAGTTCACTGTTCAATCCCTGTTTTTTTGCAAGGAACAATCCCTGCTTTTTTTTACAAGGAACAATCCCTTGCTTTTTGTTGTAAAAAAAATCCCTGCTTTTTTACATACACAAAAAATAAACTCTCGACTGAGTGTCATTTCTCCGGCAGTTCGTTTGCTGCTCCAAGTCCAAAAAAAAAAATAAGAGAAGATGAGCAAGGCGAGAAAAACTGTCCCCATGCCATGGGGACGAGGCAGAGCAAAAGATGTAGCAGTACGCATCGCCGAGGTCAGAAAATGAAAGAACGAGCGTGAACTCCGAACAGAAAAAACCCTGCAGACACACATAAAAAACATCAAGTGGGTCCTTTTCACTTGAGGTCTGGGGCTGGGCTGGGCGGCTACAGCTCAAGCCACCGCGCCAGCAGCACCAAGGCAGGCAGGCTCCACTATATAACCGGCTATGCGATTCCTCCTCCGCATACAAGACCGACCACCTCAGATCAAACAGCTCACTCACTCGCTCTACTGATAATCAGTCATCCTCTTCGCCTGGAGAGAAGGCCGGGACGCCCTCCATCCATCCATGTCCATGGAGCTCTTTGCAGCAGCGGAGGAGAAGCCATGCAGGCTGTTCAGGAAGAGGAGCGGCGGCGGCAAGGCGGGCAGCATGGGTGCCATGCGCGCCGACGGCAAGGGCCGATCCTTCTCCGGGCGGTGCGCGCGGCTCGTCAAGGAGCAGCGCGCGCGGTTCTACATCATGCGCCGGTGCGTCACGATGCTGGTGTGCTGGCGCGACTACGCCTGAGTCCTCAATCCTCATGGGGGGCAGAGGCTAGCTGCGGCGCCGCTGCCGCATGCAGGATGCAAGCAAGCAAGCTCAGAGAGGAGGAGGAGGAGGAGCAGCCGCCGCCGCCGAGCAAAGTCAAGATGCTCGATCCGTCTCCTCGTTTAATTACGAACCGACCAAGAACCTTGTGTAAAGAGAAGATTTTTCTTTTTTTTTTTTTTTCCTCCTGCTTTATTTATGCTCTTGTTTGTAGTAGTCTTGTTGTTTCAGCCCTTGCACCTTAGTAGTATGGACGTTCCATTTGGGGGGCAGAGCTATGCAGCAGGCTACTATTAGCTGCATGATCACGTCAAGCGCTGCTTGTTTCTGCTGTTCCAATGTTAATGCGAGGAGCATCTAGTGGAGTACTTATACAGGAACTTGAGCTGTTTATTAGCTAGTCGCTGGTGCTGTGTGCGTCTGCGCCCCTTGTCCGGGGCTCCTCCATGTCGTGCGGTGATTCCTCATCGGGAGTGCGATTCCACTGTTCCCCTGCTGCTATTTCTTTACAGGTTTTTCCACTGTAGCCCGTAATCCTGAAACGAAAAGCGGCCAGAAAATTATCGCCCGTTGCTACCGCTTCTCACTGCCCCAAATGCATGTGTCGGATCAGCAATCGCCATGTTACAGTGGCTTGAGTTTTGAACCTGCGCTGACCGTAGCTGTAGTAATAACAGGGTTTTTCTTACGGGTGATACAACTTGATTATTATCTGGAGGTACTTACCATAATGGCATGCATGATGATGATGTAGCAGTAGTCAAGACTGATGAATGACGGTTGTAGGAGTAGCAAAAAAAGAGGAGGGAAATCCGGAAATGGGAGCAAGAGTTGGTGGTGCCTGCAAGCTGCAGCACGGCCATTCCGCGCCGGGAAGACGTTGCTGGCGGACTCCCGAGGGCCGAGGCCCGCTGACGGCTGACGCGCTGCATAATTTACTCCCAAAACGACGCAGCGCTCCTGTGCCGGCTGTAGTAGGCTGTGGCCTGCACGCCACCGCCTCCCCCCCACTTGGTCCAATTGGGGAGCGCAGCGTACTTGCAATTCCAATCCCCTCAACTCAGGCCTCACTCATATACGAGCAAGCAGGCTACGACGACCGCTACGTTTTTTATTTGTTAAATACTCTAACAGTCGTCTACTCATTCACTCATTTACAACAAAACATAATTAGTTATTTTTTATTTATATTTAAACTTTACCCGGAAAATAATTGTTCATCCAGGGCCAGTATTAACAAGGCCAGTAGTACTCTCTACGGAGTACTCCGTAGTAAAGCGTCATCATATCCACCATCCTTGCATCTGCACTGCAATGACGACCTCTGTCAATTGACAGGAGAAGAGAGATTCATGCAATTCTTTTGGGAGGCCTAGCTCTGACCTACGGAGTACTAGTACTATGCCTATAGATTTCGCCACCAGTTTTGCATTGCTGCCACGCATATTCCCCTGCCCATGCTTCCTCTTGCTCTGCTCGACTGCTGCTGCTTCTCGCCTCGCCCTTAAACTAACACGCTGCTCCTCTTACGTCGGAGCGGGGTGGTTTGCCCCAGCGATCCATCGTCGATGCTGAAGATGCCAGCAGGGACCCATGCTCGCTGCCCCTGCCATGAGCAGCTACTATACGCTTGCATTGCATTGCATTGCATGCGGCGCAGGATCACCAGCGGCACCGGCAGGTGGTCCTGCGATCCATCCGCCTATGGAGGTGGCGGAGCGAGTCCTGGCTCCCTAGGCCTTTGCAGGTAAGCCCCCGGTGTAAGCCCAGAGAGGTTGCACGACACAGGACCCCCACCTCGCGCACTGTCTCGATGCAAGCCCGCGGAGACAGAGGTCAGCACGGCCGCCTGCATACGGCTTCTGGTTCTGGATGGATGCCTCTGTGCTTTGTACCGCAAAGCCGGTCCTTCCGGAGAGTTCATCCATACCGACATGTACTGTTGTTGGGCTGGGGTGCTTAAAAAAAGCAATTTTTCGAGGAGAACAGACATCAATTGCAGACCGCATCATTCGTGTACGAGCACGTAAACAGATAAATATTCTGGTTTTGATCGTCATTAGTGCCTTTTCATCAGTTTATGTGCACAAAAAATCCTAGTAAACGCTAGTGTTTCACTACTGACCGACAGAAATGGGTTTTGGTTTTGTAGAAGTTTGCTGGGTAGCCTAATGCTTGGTTTGCTCGCCTTCAGCACGCACGGGCACGGCCCTTCTTGATGCAGAGCTAGCCGTTGCTGACGCTATGGATTTAACCGTGGATGGCGGTGCTGTTAAAACGGTGATCAGGAAAGCGAAAACGGACGCTGTTGCATTGCACCTCCAGACATCCTTTCCCTTGTCGAGGGTATCTCTCTGCGTCTCGCTGTAGCCAGCAGTAACCTCAGTAACCAGTGCGGCCAAGCGCTGTTCCCTGATGCCAGACTCTGAAATGCTTAGCGATCATAATTTTATTCAGTTCCAAAGGACTGTGGACTTTTAATAAAAAACACAAAGATAAACGATAGTAAATCAGCCATGAATACATACTGAAATGCAACCAAATCAACAGTTCATGACAAATTGACAACACGTAAGAGTTCTGTGGGATTATCGTTAGCTGCACTACACGAGACTAACAATTTATACTTGTACCTGTATGCAGTTCATTACGAAGGTACGCACTCACTCTCTGAGAATGGTGAGATTTCCGACGCTACTACGAAGACAACTATGTTTTCTCATTTGAAATCGGAGAGGGGACTACCATCAGGGAATACGATATACGTACCTGTCAGAACTACGGAAGTGAATGCATGATCTGAGATTGCTCGTTCAGTTGTTCGTAATAAAGCATGGCCATCGCTTAAGAAGTGCGTTCTGTTATAATTGCATTATTCCACCGGTTTGTTCAAGACTGGAGACGTCGTGGGAGTCAGATATATAAGCCACAATATGCATATGGAGCTGCGGAGTCACTTCCAGGGACACTGCCTTACAATGCTTTTCGTCTTAACTTCACAGGCATTAAAATCACATTTCTGAAATTGCTAGTCCAAAAGGTAACAGTAACATCATATTTCTTGAGATAGAGTTAGTGGCATGCTTGAGATAGAGTTAGTGGCATATATGCTGAGGAAAATCTGAAGATCATATTTCCCCTTTTCAATGATTCAAATATCAAAATTCTAGAGCTTAGGGGGCACCGCCTTGCAAGTTTAGTGACTTGTATATCTTTACTCATTCCATGTGTAACTGCACAATTAATACGAAATTTGGCGTGGATTTTCATCTGCAATTGCTGATTTTGTGCGTCTCTAAGATGTGTAGGTTTCAGATGTATTCTGTGATGTTTGAGCCGAGGTGCTCACTGGTTTACATCCAGCTTTCGTTTTTTTGATAGTGCTTGCCTGTAAACGCTGGTTATCCCAGTGATTGTGGTGTGGCGTGTGTTTGTATCGAACTTGTGCGGCTTTATATAAAAGCAGGGTTGTTTTCCTCCGTTAAAAAAAAATTGCTGATTTTGTGGGTTGACTGTTTTTGTAATGATATGCTAGACACAATTTACATTGGCAATACTTTCTTGAGCAGGGACTTGAAGAAGCGAGGGAAACAACTTCAGAGGCCCCATTTGGTAGGGCTCGTCATCGGGTCATCTTGCGGAGAAACCTCATCTCAAATGGTTTAGTAAAAGGAGTTGTTTAGAATCATTTTTCAATGAAAACAGAGAAGCCAAAGCCATTTTAAAAATTTGTGGCTCCACTACAACAGCTTCTGACTCCTAGCACACAAGGCGTACAACTAGAAGTCTTCGAATGTAACACGCATAGCAGAACAAAAACATGAAGCAGATGAATGTTTCAAAACTACTCTGCTTATACCTGTTTTCAATAGCATTTTCTCTGTTCGAAATTCTGAACGGCATATGTGCAAATCTATGCGTGGTTGCGTGCCTTTACAGTAAAAAGGCATACGCTGCTGGTCAACAGAGGTACTGCTTTACGGTCTTCGGGCTCTGGCTCTCGCTCAGGCTTCAGCCAATGCAAGAAGTGATTCGCTAGTCCAGTCTTTCCATTGACTATGGGCGTCTCCAATGGTCTTTAAATAGCTAGTCTATGAGAAATTCTATTGACTATCAAGACATCTTTTCAAATAGCTAGCTAGATGAGACATAGAAATAAGAAAATATAAACACTATAGTGGAGAGTTATGTGAGAGAGATATTTCTAGAAGATTGTGCTAGACTAGCTATTTAGAAGTCGCTAACTATTTAGAAGTCGTTAGCTATTTGATCCCTCTCCTTAACAGCCAATGGAAGCGTTATTTTTTTATTATTTTTATATCTCATCTAGCTAGCTATTTGCAAAGATGCTTCGATAGCAAATAAAATTCCTTCTAGACTAGCTATTTGAGGACCATTGGAGAGGCCCTAATGCTCTGCCAGACGATTACTCCTACCTGCATGATCATTTCCCAAGGTTCCTAGCCAGACGACCTTTGGAACTGTGTAGTCAGGAACAATGAACATGAAGGAATCCAGATTCCAGGCAAGCGGCACAGCTACGAGTAACAAGTAACGCGTTCCTGTGTAGCTAGCTTCAGTCGAAAAATATAAATTCCACACAAGTTGCAAACATATAGGTTCACGGTATACATGGTACTACAACCATATGTGCAAACATCTATATCGACGTGTATTTCTCGACAGCTGTATACAAATAATCATGGTTGATTGGTCCTTAACTCATTATGTACTATCTGACAAAACAATACATGAACTTTCAGGACAAAAAACAACTTGGGCATAACTTTACAGCAGAACAACCTTGAGTACAGATTTTTTTTTTTTTTTTTTTTTTGGAATGTGTATGTTAGTACAGCCCACTCTAATCTCCTACATAAGCAATAATTCCTTCTTTGATCATGAGTGTCCAAAAAAGGAGAGGAAAACCTAAGTATGTCAGCATCTAACTCCTAATGACAGATCCCAGGAGGCTTTAGGAAATAATCCTAAAGCTCCTCTAGCAGTATCCTAAACACACTGGATTTGATGTAGCGCACCCTTACTACAAAAGTTCAAGCACTGGCAAACACTCTCCTTTAAGGATACACAAACGCTCTGGTTAAATGCTAAAAATCAATACTGTGAAGAATAGCATATCTAAGCACTTGTGTGGGCACCTGAGTTTCTTTTGCAAATTAGCATATATCCAACATGTTACTCGCAAAAAAAAGCAGATATCCAACATGAGTGTACCCTTATATGGTCTGCATCACTTTGGTGGAGTTGATAGCGGAATGTCGTATGATGTGCGGAAACGAACACCATTTCCTATGTTCCTTGATAATGGACACAGCCAGCATAGCATGTTAGGACCTAGCACCTGAAATAAGAAAAATAACAAAATGTTGGAAGGTCCATGATAATAATTGTTCGCCTCCTGTATCTAAGCAATGAACCAAGAAAACAACAATCTCAAGAGAATATATCTGTAACATAAGCTTAATATGAAAATCCCAGAAAAGAAATGAATATGTGAAAAACAACATAAACCACACCAGATAGGTCCTTTGAATCTAAAGCCCAGTCCATGGGAATGAAGAAGACACAAGTATTATTTCAATCTGGGAAAGGATATTTATGTTTAGTATTTACATACCGATGCAATTAGGCTGATCTCTGTGTTTATTTTATTATTTTTTTGGCAAAAATCATAATAATAGAAGTAAAGAAGTGTTCTCACCGAAACTAGGTTCTCATAGACTCCAAGGTTATAAGGATGATGATAAATGTTTCCAGCCTTTTCAGCCAACCACATAGCCCTAACTCCTTCATGATACTGCAAACAACCAATGTAACTACCATCACACAAAATCTACAAACAACAATATCAGCAGAGACAGAGATCATATTTCCCAAACCTCAATAGTAGTCTTATTCTGTAAGATGAGGTAAACATGCCAACCCAATAGGACCATGAGTGCCAATGCTAAAGGACACAGAAGAACCCCACAAACAATCTGTGCAATATATAACATCTGTGTTATTCATACATAACTTTTCAGACAAAAATTCAGATAGTGATTGATTTGCTCGTAGCTGAAACATCCTTCCAGGGGTACTTACAATAGATGTTCTTGAAGAATCACTGCCTGGTTGTTCATCTTTAGGTAAATGCACAGCACCCCCTATAATGAGAACCTGATGTAAACATCAATAACTTTATGCTCAATCTTTGAGAAGCTTTGGTTGCTCAAGAAAATCAAGGATAACACAGTACCATAGAATACAAGCTTGCAATTACAGCATAGAGAACAAAAACTAGGAAGATCTTGTAGTTCTCATGCCCAACACAGTTATTAATCCATATACAGTGGTGATCCTGCACAGGAAAAGTTGTTAAATGCAGATTAAAAATTTAAGAATACAAAAATGAGAGGCGTTGCACATAGCACTAGTCAGTACCATTCTCAGAACACATCTTTTGCAGACACGACAATGGTGCGCTCGAGGAGGTTTATAATGGGAACATTTCTGGCAGTATCTCAAATCACCACCCTGCAATGTTCTGGTGTAAGTTAGTACACAGTCTCCTGTACTAATCTGATTAAGTCACAAAGATTCCTTTTTAACATTCCTGACAAAATAACCAGCGATATGCAACCCACTGAGATGATAGCAAAGTGGCAAACTCATATGTGAGTTCATATGTAGTGAGAGATAACTATTTTTCTAGTCCCACCGAATGATGCTTTTTTGTGGTCAGTTTGTAAGTCTGAGACTTCGAATGGAGTTGAGCTAAGCTATTTGGCTAAAATGCTGTCATCTAACTGCTTTGACATTCTGGTTGTGACTGTAATACTAGAACTCTAAAAAAACTAGGAAATGCATGTGAATGTGAATCCAAAAAAGAATATACTCTTAGTTGTCCTTTAGCGCCCAGATGTATTCTTCTGCAAAAAATAATGCAAGGAAGATACTGAACCGAAAATGGTGTGTAATCAAATTCAAGGGCAACTGCAGTACATAAATTCCAGGACCAGAATACAACTTAATGGTATATTAAGTAGCGAACTAGCAGTATAACTATAGCCACCATGAGTACAAGAAAATGTGCACTCTATTATCTTCCATGTGCACTCAATTAATATGACGGTGCTTATTCAAGGAATGAGATCTTGTGCCAGGCTTAATAATAGGCAATATTGATATGAATTCCTTGGAGTCCTTGGAACAATTGAAGTATCGAGATTCTGAATTGACCTACATTTATTTTTACTTCTTTTTTAAGCTTAACTGATTCGTATGATTTTTTTCCCAAATCAATTGCAACATACTATGTCATTTCTTCTTGTAAGTCTACATACAGGACCAGTACCAGGTACAAAGCCCTCATGCTTAGATCTAGACCATATACCAAATTTATACATAATACAAACAAGAAGATTCCCAATTCTCACTTGGTGTTCCCAGTTCTCAGGTGGTGTAATTTGGATACAAGTGTCACTCAATCTGAGTACCAACGACGAATGGACAGTGCAAGGATTCAGAGCAACAGATGTTAACGCACAACTATACATAGTTCCTCCTCACTCACCAAAACATCCCAACACAGAGGCGCTCCAATAGGTATAGGACCATTCCGTGATCCCAAATCTCGCGCGTAACTACGAACTCGCCGGACCTTCCTTGGAGGCAATGCCTGCCCGAAATCTAATCCCAAGATCTGAACTCGTAACGAAGTTTCTGATTCTACAAATATGACTACCATCCCTCTATGTAGATCTGAACTTCACAGCACGCGGCAGGGGACGCCCGCGAGATCTGGAGTGGTCCATGGCCCAGTCGGTGGGAGACAGGGGCCGTGAGTAGAGTACCTTGCGCTTGATCTCGTGGATGGGGCTCCCGGCGTCCTCGACGTCGGGCACGAAGGACGCCGGCACGCGGCCCGGGTCGCGCGATACGGCGACGGAGTAGGTAGCGACGCAGGCGGCGGCGAGCGCGGTGAAGACCGCGGCGTTGGCGAGCCCGGCCGCCGTGGAGAGCCCCAGCCACGCGGGGATCGCCAGGAACACCGTGGTGTAGTAGACATAGCCGATCGCGGCGAGCACGGAGAGTATCGGCACCGTGATGTACCCCGGGCGCCCCATCCGAGCCGCCGCCGCCGCCTAGTGCTCCTCTTCCGCCCGGACGGGGCGGCAGAGCATTCCGGGGAAAAGGAATCCCCGGCGGCGTCGGCCGGGGGAGGAGCGTGTCCGCCTCGCGCGACCGGTAGGCAGCGGCACAGGCACAGCGAGCGAATTGGCTTGCTCTGCACTCCTAGTTAGCTCGCTCGCTTGCTGCCGCGCTGGTGTTTGCCGCGGGGAGAAAAGTGCGCGGGTGGGAGAGGACTCAGGAGAGGTGATCGCCGTGGCAGCGATGGGTTGAGTGCGGTGAGCTGGGGTTGGTAGCGCGTGGACGTCCGGGCGCGTGGTGCCGTGGCCGCGGCGCCGTGCGACGTTGATGCGGTTGCGGCAGGGACGTCTGAACTTGCGTCGACGCGACGGCTGCGGCCTTGCAGGCAGCGAGAGGAGGATGATGATGATGATGATGGAGTATAAAGCTACGAATACTATTTGAATATACTGTATTTATTTTAATGGAATATAACTATTTATGATTACCAAGATATAGAAAGTCCAAACAGCAGACCCACCTACCATAGAATGGTCTCATAAAAGCCCATGTAGATGTGAGTCGAGCTCACAGTTTGGGCCGAATGTCAGAACGGGGTAGGCCGACGACATACAAGCCTCAAAAAGAATTGAATGGAGCTTCGTGACCATGTCCCGTCAAATACATCAGCTAGTCATGTATCCACTACAATTCTTCTCCATACGTGCTACCACAACCGTCTCGACCTTGTCCTAAAAAAAATAATTTCTGAAGTTATCCTAAGTCAATTTTTTTTGAACCATTTTTTAAAAAATATTAAAATTTGGTGTCTTAGTATCATTAGATTTATCATAGAATATATATTTTCCGCTTAATTCATACATAAATGCTTGCTTTTTTTACATAAAGTTGCTAAATTAAAAGCCGTCCACAGGCTAAAAATCCCTTTTTGGCGCTGAGTCCATGACTCCACTTTCATTCTTTGCCACTCTTGGTCCATCAGTAAGAATGTGTTTAACCGTCTTCAATGTTGCCGATCATCTCAATGCTCAACACCTACATATCACAAAAGAGAGACGTTGCACAACAACTCACGTGATGGTACACTAAACCATAGCTCCTCCATCTTGACAACCATCCATCTTTCTCACACATGGGCACATATCCACAATATATTCTCACATGTAAAGAATGATCTCCACACCTCTCCATTTAGTCATCTAATCTAAAAGCATAAATTATTTTTAGTTTTTCATGGACTCCAAAGAGCAATTGAAGAAAACATATGTATGACACCATTTCTCTTGTTACTCTTATCCAAAATTTCACTATAGTAGAACCTAAAGAACCTCCCGCAAAAACATGGTCAGCCCAGAACTATTTAGCAATCGCTCAATCAAAAAACCAGTGACTGACATATAGCTTAAGTTAAAGTTGCAACCGAACCCTTTCAAACATATCATGAACATCTTATACATAATAATGTACACAACGAGCTTAGTTGATCTTTACATCTTCTACATGTTGATATTTACATACAATGTACAACACTACTTGTTCAGTAAAAATAAAGAAGCACATCACTACACTACACATTACACTAGTTCACTTTTTACGCTAAACACCGTACATACCACACGCACGATCAAAGGTTATGCAAGTTTTCCTCTCCTCACAAGAAAAACGATAAACAAGTCCCAAACTTTACAAACGTTTGGCAGGTTAAGGTTATATGGCCACTGGAGGAACTAAACCCCGAGCCAGAGCGGTTACGGTTCGCCAGGCCGCGTCACAGCATCAGGCCGAGCCGCTCGCTGGCGACGTCGCACTTGACAGGCGCGAGCCCGACGCGGCCGCGCTCCAGGTCGTACTCGACCCACAGGTTCATCTGGTGGTGGTGCCCGATCACGTACGCCGTCAGGGGCACCATGTCCGCGTTCCCGAACGTGAGGCACCACACGCCGTCGGCTCCCCGGTGCTCGCCGGGGACCTTGTACAGCAGCCTGTCCCCGGCCACCGACATCTCCGCGCCATTGAACAGCAGGGTCACGGGCGGGCAGCCTCGCCGACGGCGGCGGGCGCCCCGCGGGGACGCGGAAGCAGGTGTCCAACACTTCCTGGAATGCGAAGCTGGGGTCGTGGAGCGCGGCGAGGAGGGGCTTGGTTTGTTTCAAGAACTCGGCTTTGAGGGCGGAGTATGCGTCCCCGAGGAGGAAGGTGAACTGCGTGCCGGAGTCCACCATCGTCTGCCCTGCGCCGGTGTGGTCCGGCGCGAGCACCGACGGCGGGATTGGCAGGGGCTTGCCGCCGACGCGGATGCCGAGGAGCTGGACCGAGTAGGCCACGCGGTCGAAGTAGGGGAGCGGCAGGGTGGGCTGATACAGCGGCGTGTAGTTGAGCGGCAGAAAGGGGAGGTCGCTGTGGCCGAGGAGCAGCACGCCGGCGTCGTCCCGGTCGGAGATGCAGTACGAGAAGCGGCGCGTGCTGGCCTGCGTCACGAAGGAGAGCGTGCCCCTGTTCATGCCCAGCAGCCCGGCCGTCGCGACGCCGTCGGGGAGGAGTCATACGCGGTGGACATGCAGCCGAACGCGGACCGCAGCGGCGGCGCGTCGCCGACGGCGAAGACGTCGGTGGCGAGCGCGCCGTCGGAGCCGGACCCGTCCGCGTAGGTCAGCGACACGCGGCACTGGCGCGAGGCCGCGTCGCAGGACGGCGGCGCCGGCAGGTCCCGGGAGCTGCACTGCGCGGAGCCGCAGGGCACGGCGGCGAACGTGGCGGAGGCCCTCGGGCGGAACGACTCGCCCATGCCGGCCGCAGCGGCGGCGCCCCCCCTGGCGCCCCGTCGCGCAGAGCAGCCAGGAGAGCTCGCTGCCGGTGTCGAGCACCATGGTGACGTTCTGCGGCGGCGTGCCGACGGCGAGCGAGACGGTGAGGCTGACGTTGTGGTGGAACCGCAGCTTGCTCGGCGGCCGGGACCGCGGCAGCGCCCCCCACAGGCACCTGCCGCGCCCGCAGCGGGAACGCACGGGGCTTGGCGACCGGCCTCGGCGGCTCGCCGGCGACGGACCACGGCCGCGGCACGGCGACGAGCAAGATGAGGAGGAGACAAACGTGCAGCGGTGGCGGCATGGTGGTGATTGCGACCCTGCTGCGGCCGGGGGCCTATGCGCGCATGTGATGCGGGGGTGGCGATGGGGTTCTGGTGTTGGATTCGCGGGTGGGGTTTTCCGTTTCCGCCAGCTCGCGGTGGATTTTATGGAGGTGGCGCGAGCGAGCGCGCAGCGCCAGCACAGTGGTCAGTGGAGCGGTGATGACGCGGAGAGACGGGGGCGAGGGGGGCAGCCGGGGGTGAGACGCGTGACGCGTCCCTGTCGCAGGCGCAGGGACGAAGCGTCCGCGTTCTTCTGCCTGTGTCGTCTTGTGGTTTCGGTACTGGCGAGCGCCAGCCGGGCTAGTCACGGATAGGTTTGTACAGTAGCTTCCTGCCACACTTGCATTTTTCTGCGACGCAAGTTTTTACCGCAGGTCGTAGGCGCGCAAACGTCACGAGAAAAATCTACACGTGCCAACAGAACGTCTGGAATACTATAATCGTAGTGCGGTAGTACAGTGCATTGTCCATTCGGTGCCCCTGTTGGCAACTGGCAGCAGAGCATTGGTAGCGATTGATAAATGTGCCGTGTTTGAGCGTGCGGAGTTGGACGCAGCGCGGAGTCTGGACTCCTGGTGGCGCGGCGAGCTCGACAGGGATCGACGCGCCGGTGGTCTTTCCGCACGGCCGGAGCTTTGGCCTGTTTTGCGCCGAAAACAAGCACCTTTTGCAAAAGCACTTGGACTAATGTGGTACGTCCCATGATTAATCCGCCATAGGTACGTATTGTCCGGAACAAAAAGAACATGGAAAGATAAGCATTTGGCCGGTGCCAGCCGGAACATGAAAGCGTGAACTGACTCGACTGATATTTTCCGCCGTGACGTACTAGTACTAGTAGAAATTACTACTAGTGTACGTACTGTATACTGACCCTTGTGTAGGAGTAGTACGTACCAATTTGCAGTTAGAGACTTGGCCCAACCAAGCGTCCAATCATCCCATCCGTGGTAGTAGTACGCCGATCCATCGGAGTTATG